>JBAMJV010002993.1:32500-88765 GCA_037951105.1 Echinarachnius parma | reverse complement strand
CCCTTTCTTATCGCCGATTGTTCGCTAGCTACTGGAGCCAGTATTATTCCCAATGCAGTGAAAATCGGACATGAGTATGGTATTTTGGAATGCAGTGATGCCTATCTCTACAAGACCTTGCTCCCTTGTGCATTATTATGTAGCGACGACAAAGCAATTTGATGAATGTTATTGTATTTTCTTTCGAATCATTTTCTTTGAAATACTACAACTAGTAAACAAAATATAGTAGATTCTTTAGACGCAGCTATAGTTGCGAACACGCAGCGTAGTTTCCTTCCGTTATTCGGCGGGAGTGTTATCACGTCGTCGCCTTTCTTTACCGCATCTTATTTTAAACATTCATCAAATTAAATAAATTGAATCAAATCAAATTGACAAGGGCAAATCCCTTAACTTTAAATCTTTGAGAAACTCAAAATCATCACCGCCACTCTGAGGCCGCTTGTTTATATTTCTTGCACGTATTTTAAAGGGACTTAGTAACATTGTCCAAATCCTCAAAATCAAATTGGAATTCTAAATTCATTAAAATGATATTTACGATTGAAGTGTTCAGATGTTAAATTATCCACTGTATCGTAAAAACCCTGTACAAAGTGAGTGCAATGAGTTAGTGAATATCACTTTGCATTTTTGCTCATTACTCGGCCATATAACGTCCATTTAACTTGAAATTTTCACACAACACCCAGTGGACATATCAATACAACAATACAAATTGTATCAACCACTCTTCACTTTTTGCACAAGTCAACAAAGTTACTAGATCCCTTTAAAGTCTTATATGACGGATAGCTTAATTTTGGTCCTGTATTTAGAGAGCAGCAATGTGAAATTGTTATGATTTTGATGAGCAGGACATTAAATGACAGATCTTCGAAGGGGATCGAATACGGGACCTCCTGATTGGAAGACACGCACCCATCCGATCGTAGGTACCACAACAATCGTGGCAAATGTTGTTTGAATTTATGGGTAAGTATAACTAGTGGCGGCAAAGCGCGACGCCGTGCGTGCGCGCATATGATTCTGTATGTATACAGTAATCACTTGTGCTCTGAGTCTTGTTTTGTATTACTAGTATGCATGATTGACTCATCGAATAGTTTTTCCGTGATCGTGATTTAGAGCGCAACACCACATACACAATATGTAATTAAAGCCAAAATGACACGTGTCTTAGGCGTGGAATGAATGGCCAGTGCAATCGTACATTCATCAATATTGAGTTTTCCACATAACTTCAGAGATAATGCCAGGTCGAAAAAACAATTGAAACCAGTTGGAAATTAAACTGTTTTTTTACTGGTTTTAACTGGCATCAAACGGTAGCAGTTAAAATTCCCGGTTCCCTGTAAACATAAATGGACAGATGCAGCAGACCAGTTAAAACCAATAGAAATACCAGTTGAAACCAATTCAAAATACCAGTTGAAACCAACTACCTTAACTGGTCCTCATGTACTGGTTAATCCCACTACTGGTTTCTTAATGGTTTCAACTGGGTTTCTTACTGGTCAGCCTAACTAGGTTCTTACTGGAGTTTTATTGGTTGTTCCAGTTGATTCCAGTTGATTCCAGTGAACCAATTTCCATATTGAAACCAGTTGGTATCAACTATATTACCAGTTGGCAACTAATTTTCAACTGTTTTTTCGACCTGGGATGCTACAACTATATGGTCATTATAATTCGCGTGCGCGTGTATGTGGGTTTGTGTGTGTGCGTGTGCGTGCGTGTGTGTGTGTGTGTGGGGGGGGGGGGGGGGGGGGGGGTAGGGGGTCTGTGTATAATTTTCAGACCCTAAACAAAAAATGTGTGTGTTTGACCGTCTGTGTTTGTTCGTATTTATGTCTGAGTGTATTTCCAAGACAAAGAAGAACAAAAACAGTCGCCGTTGTGATTGATCTTCCCGACATTTCGACATTCCATATCGAGGAGGGTCCTTCACCCGTAACTCATCAAAATGTGTGCGCTAAGAAGAGACAACAGCGCCAATGGCATCCGCCATGATCGCATCAGCAATCCATAAAAAGGAAAAGAACGGCTCACATTTTATCATGTCCTAACAAAAAAAGGACGCACTATCGGACGACGGCGGGAGATTGTGCCAGAACAAAGAACGAAAATAAGAACAAAAGGCAACCCAATCATGCTCAAGCCGTACCCCGCGGCCTCTACTCCCGTTTTTGTCGGCTTGATACAAGCGGCGGCATGAGTGATTCACGCGCGCTCTCGACAGCCGCTCGCTAGCAGGACCGGGTTTAGTCGGTAATCGAATATCAGCCGATGTGCATCCCAAACCCCGAGGGCCGCGCGGTGTCCGCCGCGTATAACCATCCCAATTATCGAGGAAAATCCCCGCCTCGAATTACGGATACGGATACACCTGCGACAGCAATTTACTGAATTACGCGGCGCCGCGTTTAAGGGCGGGTAAGAGGCGCGCAAACTCTTCGCGGAAACGCCTTCGGGTTATGTAGACCATCTTGAGAAAATAAGGCGCAAGAGGCGCAAGCTTTTAACCCATTACATGCTTATGTCGGAGGAAACACAGCATTTTAAGCTGAAGATCTGCATTGTATTATGTGAAAACTGTACCATTGACGAAATGGACGATGAAAGTTTAAATGTTTCAATACAGAAAAAATTCCTTAATTATTGTCATCGTTGGATCGTATGTAGAGTTGCCCCACAGCCACCCATGCTATACAGTGTGTTGTGTGTCTGTGTTGTTTTATTAGCCTATCGAATAAGTGTCGCTTTCTGTAGTGTCTTTTATCAAATTTTTTGATACAAAGCATTTTACAGTTACAATACAAAAACAAATTACAGTTACAATACAAATTATGCATTTATATAAGATTTAAAAAAGAACAAATATATTGTCTTGATTTTGACTTAAACCACCTTCACCACCGCTGGAATGCGTAATTGCTTCTTTTTCACAACAAAATATAAAACTAAATAAGCAAAAAAATGTTTATTTAACAATGAATATGAATGTAAAATCATATGAATGATACATGATCAGCAATTTTGGTTAACTTTATGCGATTTGGGGTCTATGGCGCATTTGATGAGAAAATTTGGGTTTCAACTTTGTACAAATTCAATTGAATTGTGGCTTTAACAATCATACATAATGTACATGCCCCACACCTGAAGATTAGGGTGTGCACTGAACAATAGAGCCACTTACGTATTCAATGCCACCGCACAATACAATGGGCATGGTCAAGTACTCTTTTTACTGTTGCGAGCAATTAAGCACATGGCATCTAACTAGTAGCTGTATTGCAAGTACTTGGCACGTTAGGTGTTAATGGTTAATATTTGTACTCACCGTGTACCCAAGCAATTCCCCGTTTAGGGCATTCGGTGCTTCCCACGTTAGCTCGATGGAGGATAGGGTTCGGTTCAGGACTCGGACTTGTGTCACTGGACCAGGTACTGCATGGACAAGAAGAAATTGAGGAAAGAATTGAATTCCATTATTTGTTTTCAAATTTTAAAAACCTTTGCCTGAGGTGAGTGGGTGGTGAAACCCCAGGTCTTTGAAATGTTTAACAATTTAAACGGACCATGTAATGCATAGGTATGAACGCATGTGCGATTTGATTTAAGTTAGATATCAAAATCATTGATGATAAGTCTCTGCAAATGAGGTATAACAAATGTTTAGATCAACCACGACGTCCATTTTACATGCAAAGTCAGATACGGAATTATGAACACATGCCTTTGTGCACATCATGGGCGTACGCAGGCCACAAAACATCTTTCCATTGGTATTTAAAATTCATCGTAGTGAACATGGCTTTACGAAAACTTAAAGACGAACAGCTTTGTTAATTCTTTGGAATAAAACAGTGTTGTCGGACTGAAGTCTCGATGCTCAGGTCACTCCATATAGTTATTAACTTATGCTAGACTTGCTCCCAATCCCATGAACATTTAACACAAATACATTCGTAGAAGAAAGTTAAATAAATATACCATACGCTACAGCATACATTATGGAGTTGAATATAGAGCTTATGTTCCTCTAGAACATGTTGCACAAACTATATAGTTATCCAATTATGTGACGATCGACACTACTGAAGAGTCCGTTTTGTTTACAAATAGCTTGCCAGCACACCTATAGGTATTGAATTAAAAACAAAAGAAATATGCGGAATGAAATAATACTAAGATTCTTTTATCTTCGTCTTTCTGTTTTTCGTTGGCAATGGAATAAAATGCATTGCCAAAAAGACTGAGAGACACTCGTTGCCAAATTGCGCGCTAAATGCCCCTACAGATCAAACGGGATGTTTAAAAATGATCCCTAAAATCAATGTGTTTTTTTCCAAAAATGTTATTTAAGACTTCAACCTTATACCAATATCATTGCAAGATTCAACTGAATGATATTTGATAGTTTCATAACAAGAGCAAACTGTTTACGTTTACGTTGTGACAAAAATTGAAAATGTTATCACCAACCGATTTTGACTACAATCGAAAAATGTTTCAAGAACGCTTTCCGCTTCCAATCATAATTATGAACATGTATACCTCATAAAAGGGAAGACATTTTGCAAATCAAAACTCAATTCATTATTCTCTTACCATAAGCCAAATAACAAGTTACAATAGAATTGTGAGAGGTCCAAGCTATTCTTGATACAGTGAATTGAACACTTATGTTAAATATGTATTTAAATATCATAAGGGATCTAGTAACTTTGTTGACATGTGCGAAAAGTGATGAATGGTTGATACATTGTTTATTGTTGTTATCTGATATGTTCACTTGATATTGTGTGAAAAATTCCAGTTAAATGGACGTTATATGGCCGAGTAATGAGCAAAAATGCAAAGTGATATTCACTAACTCATTGCACTGCTTTGTATACGGTTTCAACGATCCAGTGAATAATTTAACATCTGAACAGTTCAATCGTAAATATCTTTTTAACGAAAGGGAAATTCGAACAACCAAAACCTGGCCCATGCTTTTATGGTTAATACGAATACAATGAGATATGAGGGAACCGCTAGAATTCCAATTAGATTTCTAGGATTTGGACAATGTTACTAAGTCCTTTTAAACAATACATCACTCGAGAGTTGAAGCAGTACATCGATATATACAAATAGATATAATTTAATAATATAGCGCGGCCTCTCTAATAATGTTCAATTTGAAAATAGTTTATAATGAAGAATACACCTGTAGATGGTATACATGAGTGGTAACGTTTGTTTCTGCCTAAGGCGGTATATATTTTATTACATTGATTGTATCAATTATGACTACACATGTATACATTAATTATGTAACCAAAAATCTTGATTGTACATGTATAATACAAACTGATTTGCATATGAAAATACATTAATAAACAAAATAGTATTAAAACAAATATAATAGATAACATAATACTATAGAAGCCATTAACTTATGAACATACAAATACATTTGCATATATGAACGTTGCATAAGATACGTGTTACTCGGTGACTGATGTCATTCAATCATGAACAATTAAGTAGAACATTATAATTTTTGAAGAACAATTTTCGATCACATAGTAGAATGACCTCACTGAAGTTCCAGGGGTGTTAAAATAATATCTATAATATTGGCGAGGACCCCAAGACAATCGTCATAAATGAACTCAATCACTGCTATTCAAACTCATTAACCCTCCGAGGTCGATATAATTATAGTAGGCCTACAGAGTATACAGACAAGATAACTCTTAACTGTGGGGCTATAAAGAATGTGTGTTTTGTCATTATGAAACCGTTTCAAGAGAGTTCAGGAGTTAATCTGCAGTACCATGTTTGATCTGATGATCATGATGCATCAGCCATCATCAAATCGATTGGAATTGATTCAACGCGGAGAGTTATGTGACAGTTTGGAGTCATTGACGGAACATAATTAGCTAATTGGCTTGATTTTAAACATCGGATGCTTCCACTGTTGAAAATGTTTCACAAATTTAGGAATATGTGAATTATAGGTGCTTCCTGAACTTAATTATTATGGTCATAATTTTATGTTCGTTGCTTGGTATAAGTTGCCGGAATTTGGGGACAAAACATTATTGACAAACAGGTTATTATTTATCTATTTGTTTACTCATTAAATTGCAACAAAAATGTAACTGACCAGTTATAAATGGAATATTTCTGGAAACTAGAATTGAAAATTAGTTTTCTCCTTTAATAAAAGCCCAAGACGTCTGCATCGCTAGAGTGGTTCGCTAATCAATTAAATAGTTTCTTTATTATTACTAAGAATCGTCATATTCGTTGTGTGGGTATTGTATATACACAGTTTCATCTGAAGAAGAAATAACATGTTGTAGAAGATCATGGGCGTAAATTTGTTCGGAAAGCACAATGCATTGGGGGGGGGGGGGGGGGGGGGGGTGAGCAATTGTTCACAAACAATGCTCGCCCCTCCAATGCATTGTGTTTTCCGAACAGATTTACGCCAGTGTAGAAGATCATAAGAAAATGATTGAATGCAATCTATTGATATCATGATATTTACATATTGCTATACTTATATAGCATAGTCAACAATCAGCATAATCAAGATTCGTGTAGCTAACACACTACACATGTACTATACACCATATTGATGCAGTTGTGGTCATGCGTACATGAGTATTGAATTAGTTTAGGACGATATTGTTGTTATGAGTGGATGTGGAATCACAGCGTCAGACTATCCGCCTGATAGACCGGAGTCTGTGGTCCAATCAAGAAGTCAAGCGACATGGATTGGCACTAACTAATCGATCCATGTAAACAATATTTGTCGCGTTCTGTGTTATACTGTATGATTAGGGATGCAGTATAATGTGCCCCGAAAGGGGGTGGGTTAGTAGAACGAACGCATCCCCAAAGGGGGTGGGTTAGTGGAACCAACTTCCCTCCCTAAAGTTGACATTTGTGCCCCCCCCCCCCCCCCCCCACTTAAGGGGTGGGCGAGAGGAACCAACTTTGTCCCTACAATGGAAATGTGTGCCACCACATCCCCGTCCCAAGGGATGGGCTCGGCGATCCCTTCTATATGCCATCCTTATAATTGACATTTTAAAAATCTTAATACGTTCTCAAACGGGTAAAAAAAAGGGGGGGGGGAACTTCCCTCCCTACAATTGACATTTGCCTCCTCTCTCCCCTCCTTCAAAGTGGTGGTCGAGGGGAACTAACCAATGAACAAACGTCCCTCTTACATTAGAAACCTGTGGCTGCCCCCCCCCCCCCCCCCCCCCCCCCTCTAAGGGGTGGGTGAAAATCACCACCCTATACGCTACTTATCGACTGTGTATAGCTGCATATAGTATAGGCCTGTAAACAAGTAACGTGCAAAAGCGAACATGAATTTCAGTTGACTGATTTCCCCTACCCCTCTCCATATCAGAGCGTTCCCTTTGCGTCCGTAATAGTATTTATATAGCATTGCAGTTTACTATTTTCCTTAACCCTATCCATAATACCATGTAATGTAACGGCAAATGTATAACCGTACATATCATGTACCAATGCATCGAAAGGATTAACCAAAAATGGCGGAGAAAAACAAAGTTTGCGACTCGCGGCCCGTCTGTCACAAATATCCAAGTGAAAATTGACGATTCCGGCGACATGATTATTTCAATTACAACCAAATTACTGTGTGGTGAAGGTAACAACAACTTTCACCAGGTTATGGGCGCCACTGGCGAGAAAACTACTTTATCAAAACCAATTTATTTTTAGATTTTAACTTGTATTTATAAAATCACTGATTGATAAGTTTTAAATCTCAAACTTGTATTTAAATACGTGGAAATATTATTTGTTTATTCAAGGGTGTAAAGTCAGAAATATTCGTGGCATAATTCTGAACAAAATATAATTAATATCTTGTGATTGAACATTCAAATTTTACTGACCAGAAATAAATTAAATACAAGAAAGCGATAAACTATTATTGTATTTATATTAGTGTATAGTTCCAAGAAGATATGATTGAATAATAGTGTACATTATAACATCTCCTATGTTAAGAGAATATAATTTGGAAATAACTTTTGTAAAATGTTAATAGGACATTATGCTACGAACTGTTAAATACATTAAACAAATGATACTAAAATCAAACGCGTTTTAACGATGTCTTATTGCAACGATGTACAATAATCTAAATATTGTACTGTATAATTGTATGACACAGAAAACACTAAATAAAACAAAATCATATGTATTGATTAGAAGTAATTATCATCTGATTATCTTATAATGTAACTTCTAATTATCGTATTACCTTATATAGTTTCATAGAAGGTTACGGCAAAGATGAAAAGTCTTTCTGCGAGTGAAAATTTTCGACTACGACAATTTCTCCTTCATCAGTTTAAATTCCACATTTATGTGAGTATCCAATTGAAGATTAATCCATTCTTGCACCATCAAAATTTTACAAAAAGTTCACGTTAACAAATTTGAACAAAACAATTATTTGCGATTGTCCTTGCCACCACTAAAGTTGAGAGAGATAGATTATTTAGCGGCGCATCCTCTGACACTCTTATCGGGTTCTGATGATCTAGCTCCGGGCACGCTATATTTCTACAATCTCATGCACAGCCAATGTAAAAGCGCAAGGTCGCATTACGCACGTGGTACGGTTCTGGACAGCACCGTGCGTACAAGTCGTGTATGTATGAATAGTATGTGTGTGCGTGTGTGCGTGCGTGTGTGCGCCACTGAACTCTACCCAGTGGTGTGCGCGCTGCTGCCGGACTGACGTAATTACAGCTTGATTATACCCAACATCCGGGCCCTGAACTTTGGTTAACATCATCTCGCACGTTGAGTGTTTGTGAAATATGTTATTATGAAAGCCTGTGATGATTGACAAGTATTTATCGTGGGTATTGGATAGAATGAAAATTATGATATGGTAAGTAAATAATACAAATTTAAAACAAATGAATCAAAGTTTAGCTTGAATCCCCCTCCCCCCCCCCCCCCTAACAAACATGCACAGGCACACACACACTAAATAACCCTCAAATACATTTATATTACACGTTTTAAACCTTTTTAAAGGGAGTTTTATTTTCTTAGGAGCGAGACTCAACTTCCAAAGAGTATTGATTTTGTTGGATTGTACACTTCATTCATTATTTTTTCCACGATTTGACCATCACAAGAATTTTGTTTCATATTGATGTAAGTAAAAATACAGAAGACATGCCCAGAACAACGTGACATTAACGAATATTTTCTGTAAGTAAAAGACGTCTACAAACTTAACCCGTTACCTACAGGAAACTGGTGAGCCCTGTATCAAGTCTATGGGATTTCCAAATCCTAGAATAGACAACTAGAGAGAACTTGCATTAAAAAAGGCAAATTTAATAGAATCTATAACTTAAACCAAAAAGTACAACATTGCAGGAAACGACAGTCTGACGACAACATGCGGTTAACCTGCGTGACTTCACAGAGATATCAAAGGGTTAGGTGCATGTTATGAAGTTAACCCATTGCCCACGGGATAGCGTTATACCATGTATTAAAACTATGGATAATTTGACATTAAGGTGGAAAGGAGTTAAGGGTGCCAAATGTATTGTCCATGTCCGTTTGACGTCAGAGATCACCGAACACTTTTACCTTTGTTTTTCAGTGTTGGCTTTGGCACTATGTTTTTAAGACCAGTTTTAAGAGAGTGATCATCTATTATATTCTTAACGTAAAGCGCTTAGAGATATTATTGTATCATACAAGCGTTACATAAATCGAATGTATTATTATTGTTATTGTTACAGGCCTACAGCTCTGATTTTGAATACAAAAATATTTTAATAGGAATATATGATTTGTATTTGAATGTTCGAAATATATAATTGGCGCCAAATATGTGTTTTGGATTGTCATCGTCATCCTTGTCATTACCATCTTCATCGTCGTCATCATCCAAATGGTACAGATGACATTTAAACTGAATCCATTGAATTTGCAGTTCTGCTCAAATGATCTTTATCCTTTTATATTTACTGATTGGCAGAAAACGAAAGAATATAAGAAAGACTGGAAACGATATGTTTATTGATTTATTAGGGGAAGGATATAAATCATTTTCTAAAATGAACATGTTTGTCATCTATCCAGTAACAGGTTAAATCTCTTTATTGACACTACAAAGAGCCGTTGATAGATATGTTCATTCGAACCGATGTAATTCTAATTAAAGACTTGAGTGACTGAAAAAGAGCAAAGAAAATGGGATTCCAGCGTGATTTAAACCCGAGACCTCCGGATTGCTAGACCGGCGCTCTCACCGACTGAGCTATTGAAAACCATGTGTTCGGTGTTCGTCCCCAAAACCCCTTAGCTTTCGTTGCTCGAATGGTCAGAATTATAAACCTGACATAAACCCGAAGGATAGAAAGACTCGAGTGTTAGCTGCTTGAGACACGGTCCATTTTTGTTTATGAAGGTATATTCCATTTTCCATACGCGAAATATTATCTTAATACTTTCGTTTGTCACCATGTTAAATTGCCGGGTAATGTCTAAGTCGCTTGGGAGATGTCATCCAATAACAACATGTGACATTCATCTTCATTTTTAATTATGTCCCATCCCTATTTGCTTTTTAAGCTGTATTATCTCGGGTGAGAGAATAATAACATTTAATAATGCTTATCCTGTACAGAGACAGTTAACTTGCTTCATAACAAGTTGACATTTCTGTCAACGAGAGAATTAAAAGTCTGCACAAAAAAATACAATTGTCAAAATGGTATGGTCTAGTCCCACTGCAACGTTTCTCTTTCCGTTTCCTATCCGCTTGACATCCGAAATGAACTTGCAGGAAACGCAATGATGCGGACCAAGTTCGGAATGGACTATCAATTCGGCTCCATTTCGCGTGAAACGAAACGTCATGGAACTTCAACATTTGCTAGATACTGACCGTTCCGCCACATTTTGGTCGGATAGGAAACGGAAATAGAACCGGTGCAGTGGGACTAGGCCAGTCAACATACAGTGGGAAACGGGTGATTATGGAGGAGCATTGCATATTAGCATTGTCATTGCCCGTGCAAGGTTAGAAGTTCATAATTCAGTCCTCATTTGGAGGCAACATTCAAGATTGTTTTCATCATCACGTGACCTGATGTTGTTCATTCATAGTCAGTATATTAAGATAATGAGGTTTTTAACCCGTTTCCTTCGAGTTTGTGAAATCCCCATAGACTTTGTACACAACCCACCCCATGCACACCCGATTCCCGTAGTCAAGGGGTTAACGCGTTGAGAGAAAATAGACTATAATAATAGTTATTTTACTTCAAAGAAATATACAAATCAAACAATAACATGTACTTATGTGTTTACTAAATACATGCTGAATATCAAAATCCAAGTTTACATTTAATCTATTAGGAAATAGCATTTTCTCCAAAATAATTGAGTTGAAAGTATAAACATTTACATAATTGTATTTTTAACCAATAGAAATGTTGTTTTCACACAAAATTTAGTAGTTACTACGCTGAAAAATGCAATAATGTATAAAGTATGAACTAAAATGCATATTAAGGTATAATTTAAAAAGAAATGTATTCTCCTAACTTGGTTAATATCACTTTAAAATTTCTCAGAACATGAATCAGCAGGATTATCGTGCAACAATGTCTTCCATATTCAGTGTCATGAGTGTTAAGCCTACGGCTGGATTTTGATTGTGCCGTTATGTGGAAATTAAACTATCATGTTTCTAATCCGAGTCCCCCGGTTTTTTTTCTCTCTCTCAATCCATATCACTTAATATGGGGTATATTTGTTTGCGTAGACTCATTTGGTATGGATTTGTGGCGGGGGTTACGCGGTGACATACGGGCGCGAATGATGACGAATCATCGATCGATATGAATTATTGATATGAATCTGACTGGACACTATGCAATGTATAGACAATCAGGTTAGACACAGTTGGTCATGGTGGGTGGGTAAGAAAGAGGAGTGTGGATAGAAGGGGGGAGAAGAGAACAGAGTGAGAGAAATTAACATGAGTAAAAGGAAATGTGAATTATTTCTATGAAGCTGGCTGGACGTTATATTTAGATATGATGTGTGAATGTGAAATAGCAGAATGGTTAAAGATGAAAAGAAGAAATACACAAAATAAAGCAATAGAGAAAGAGGGGATAAGATAAGAGAGGAGAATAAAAGAAAAGAAAAGAAAAGAAAAGAAAAGAACAGAACAGAAAGAGAAGATATGAGAAGAGAAGAGAAGAGAAAGGGATAAAAGAGAAGATAAGAGAAAAGGAGAGGACATGAAAGAAGAGAAGAGAAGAGAAGGGAAGAGAAGGGAAGGGAAGGGAAGGGAAGGGAAGGGAAGGGAAGGGAAGGGAAGGGAAGGGAAGGGAAGGGAAGAGAAGAGAAGAGAAGAGAAGAGAAGAGAAGAGAAGAGAAGAGAAGAGAAGAGAAGAGAAGAGAAGAGAAGAGAAGAGAAGAGAAGAGAAGAGAAGAGAAGAGAAGAGAAGAGAAGAGAAGAGAATAGTGATAATAGGAGAAAGGAGATGAGAAGCTGATTTACTGCTGGCATGTAGTATAAAACGTTACAGACACTATGAAAACAGACAGCCCAGACGGGAACCGTCACGGCCACCGGACCGAGTGGAAAAGCCATGGAAATGAGCAAAAATCATCACAAAAATTGATGTCTCGCGCGCCGACCATTGCCAGAATATGACCGTCATAAAATGAAGACCTATTTATAGAAATGACATCATCATTCATCATAAGCTACTGAAATTTAATATAATTCTTCGGAAATGTAAAATTATTCCATATCTTTATCATTTTCATTTGGGATATGCCTTTAGTCGATAACGTGAGTAATTCCTTATAAATAGGGTTATGCAAATCCAAGAACCGATGTCCAAATTTTAATTTTAATTGGCATGACTCAAGTCATGCTTTGATACTATGGAGAACTAAAATAGTCTGCCTTCTTTTGTTACATGATTACAGCATCACCTAAAAGGGATCCAACGATCAAAAATAATGTTTTCATATGAAAGGAAACAGCTTTAGGAGTCCGCTCCAAACAAAAAGTTCAGAATAATAGGTGTCCGTGAGGAAATATTACATTATAATTTGAAAACTCACCATCATACTTAATCATTTGCTCATTGGTCTGCAGAAGAATACTATATTTATTGTCTAGAAACTTAAAGGGCTCTGGTAACTTTGTTGACATGTGCAAAAACTGGGATATGGTTGATAAAATTGTGTATTTTGGTGATATGATATGTCCACTGAGTGATGTGTGAAAATCCAATGGTAAATAGATGTCATACGAGCGAGTAATGGACGCAAATGCAAAGTGATTTCCGCTAACTCATAGCACTGACATTGTACACAGTTATAATTATCCAGTAAATAGTTATGACTTTGAACACTTATCTTTTTAACGGAGGAGACATTTGGAAAATTTAACGTTGTTCCAGGCTTATATTGGTAATACGTAAATGTTAATGTTTCCTTTACTATACATAATTACCATGATGACAGGCGGTTTTAATTCGAACCCTGCAAATCTCATACTAACGTTACTTTGTCTATGATAACAAGGAAAAAGCATGAAATAATCATAATTCAGCAAAATCACTGTCCGGAAATAATACTATTATTACAATATCATACGAGGATGACATCAAAACCGGATAATCATTCAAATTGAGAGTAAGGAAAGGTTATATCAATGTAGCATTGACATTAATGTTTTTAGTATGATAAATACAAATAATAATGTAGCATTAAAATCAATATTTTAAGAATGACACAGACAAACTAAATGAACCAACGAAGGTTGTACCGGATGTTCATAAGTTTGATAGGCCCACGAATATTTTACAGATATATATCATTAGTCAGGAGTTTAACAACACATAACATTGACTCACATGATCTTTCAACCATAATCTTTCAACCATTTAATTTCCTATTTGTAAAAGTTCATAATATCATATTATTTGGTAATGCTGAAATAGTGGATCATGTCATAATACATTTACAAACGTGCGGATGAAGCTATCCGTATTATTGTTATACAACTATTGTTAATGATTTAATCACACTTTTTTCTTCTTTGCAGTGTTACGAAGTAAATATAGAAATACATACAATGGTGTAATGATGTAAAAGAACTTAAAGTATGTTTTGTCTGTCATAATATTCTGCAAGTGTTTTAATGATACTGGACCTGCTGACAATGTTAACGTTTATACATGTATTAATTATTAAAACACACATGTACAAAATTTAAGTTATAATATGTACAATTTTAAATGTGTTTATAGTTATAAATACATTATAATATTTGATATCATGTATTTTTTACCACAAAAACAGGAATATAATATAACTGTAATATTGTTCAAATCCTCAAAGTGTATGAATTTGTGTATCGTATTGTCAAAATAAAGATATAGCACAATTTTATAAGTCTTATATTTTGGGATAAATAGGTAAGATTCCTTTGTTTTCATTTCAAAACACATGTCTATACAGTATATGAGGGGGAAAGAGAACAAAAAAGGGGTGTAACCCTAAGGGCTAAGGAAATCATTGAATTATCCAGGAATCCACTCCGGCCATGCTTTCCTTCGAAAGATTATAGTAACATTTACGAAAATTCGAATTTAAACTTAAGTATCTGAAAGTATTTAATAACAGATTTTCTTTCCTCAAAATAGTTTCTCCATAATTCGTCTTCGTAGGCATGTTTCTATTATTCGGTTTCGACCAATGCTATTCTTTAATTTGATTTGTATTTAGATTTCTATAAATATACAATTTAAGATGTTTCAGCCGTTATACTCCCACCACTTTTAGGGATACAACAGGAACCAAACGAACATGTCATATTAGACGGGCTACTGTATCGTCGATCTTTTACTGATAAGGCGTTTTTTTTCCCAGCAATCGAGAGCTTTCATCACTATTTTGTTCGTGTCTAGTATTTGAACTGATTTTTACAGTAAATCGGATTGAAACTTGGCGATGTGATGGGTGGGGGTCTTTTTATCTGGGTCACATTATAACATGTTGTATTTTTGAACCACTACATTTGTTTTTCATAAATGTTTTGTTTCGCAAGAAGTGCAGCAGGAAATACAATAGACCTTTGCTCTCCAGAGTGTTTTTTCAGGTAATAAATAACTTTAAAAAATGAAATTATTACAAGCTGATGGCAAAGTCACGGTCGCTGCGTACGTTACGCATCTTTGGCGCAATTGTGATTACATGGGTTATGGCATACTTAACCTGTTTCATCCCAGATCTTGTAAGCCCCATACAGTTTATACATGCTACGCCGTATAGAATACACTGCAGTCATTAGCAAGGGGTTAATTCCCTTCCATTCCGTGTGCAAGACTCTATGGATATCCAGAGGTTTCGACGCTAGTTTCGCTACGAAATAAGTTTCGTTTTCTCACGTGTATGATATCCGTTTTGGAGAACGTCAAAATCGACAATAATGTAGAATAACTTTTTTGTTCTAATTCTGTAATAAGAAAACATGCACTGGTAGTCTATCTTGATGAAACATCGAGATAGGTATACGAAGTGTCCTATGCACTCATATCAACGGAAAACAACGTTTGTGGTTTAAGGGCTATTATTTCGGTCCCGCTGTAATGCAGTAACATTGTGATACGCATTTAATTTTGAACTATAATATAAATCATAAGCATTATCTTGTTCGTGATATTGAATATTGTGCCTTCAAAGTGGTTGTTGGGATACTTTATCCCAACAAAACTAATTGATCCAAGCAGGATAAATTTCTGTCGATTCACGCTTAGACCAGGAAACAGAAATTCAGAATATCCAGCACTCCTTCCGTAATATTTTCGCGATTTCTATGGCGTGGCTTGCCAAGTTGTCCTATGGAAGAAGAAAAAAATGACCACCATTGTGGGGACAAAAAGGTTGCTTGTTTGTAATACGAGACCTTTTCTGTACCTTGGACACTAGTCTTGATTAGCCCGTTTTAATTCACCCACGCACTCATGTAGAGTGTGTCATTCTCATAAAATAAATCCAGATATGTGTACTGGACCCCGTTGCAGAAAAAGTTGCAATCGATTGCAAGTCAGAAAATGATGCACTTTTGAACCGATCAAATTTGCGCATTTAGTCACATAATCTGACTTGCAATTATTTATAACTTTACAATCGATTTCAACTCTTTCTGCAACGGGGCCCTGACGTGACAAGATTTGTAGAGCGTGCGCCTACCAATCTTGAGGCCCCGAGTTCGAGACCAAACTATGCCCATCCTGTTGTTCCTTCAGCAAGACAATTCATATCCAAGTGATAATTATGCATTATAATTGTGCATATAATGGGTACCCGGTAGGAACTGAGTGTGGATCAATAATGCGCGCACTTGCAACAGGTAACTTGGCTGGAATGCTCCCCGGGGAGTGGAAAGCGTGTGGATTGGTCGCGTGTGTGTGTATTCGACGAGTAAGTTAAAATTAACCCTTTAGGACTGATTGATTTTGCTATCACATGTATTCTCCATAGACCCAAGCCCGAGTATTTTCGAGACCAGTTCTGAATGGACAGCGTCTTGGCCACGGAGCTATCGATTGGTAATTATGCTGCTTTGTATACAATTACTCTGTATAATCATCATTGTTATAACATATGGGGTTGAAAAAAAAAACATGGAGAGTTGTTTTGCAATAAAGGATAAACTTTTCAAGACTGATAAAGGTACCATCACATAACACAATATATTGTCTGTTGAATAATACCATACTCATTGCATATCAAGGTACAGTATATTTTAGAAGTCAGATATCTTTAAAAGTATCACATCATTCATTATTTACATTATTTCATTTTATAATTCACATTATTTTATGCAGGTTTAATCGCAATTAACTCGAATTGGTAACAACTGTTTTATTTGCTTTTTCATTTAAACCCTTCTCATAGATTGAAACTAGTAGTCTAGGTGTTAAGCACATGATATGACTACAGCTACAATATCATCGGTCAAGCCCCTATCGATTTCAATAGAGAATAGTTTGATCATCTTCAAATAATTTAACTTTGCATTGGAAACTGAGAGACGAACATCTGCCAAAGCTAGGTGTTAATTTCGTGAGGATTAGGCAAATTAGTTTACGCGAGTGAGGTGTGAAACTTATATTCACTAGGATTAGTTCAGGCCAAGCCTATTTCGATTTCAAAGTAACGAATAATTTAAGTATCAGCTAATTTGTGTACTTTCAACCTAAAACTAAGAGATAAGGCTATGCCAACAAAATATGTGTTAATATTCGTGATATGATGGTTTACTTTGTTTTAAATAGTTGTTTGTGTTAATAATGCGAAACCTAAATGTATAGAGATCAGTAACTGTTAATGTCAAGCCCCTTTCGATTTCAATATAAATAATCCGTAAAGTATCTTCTTATTATTTACTTTCAACCTAAAACTAATAGATGTAGTTCTGCCAACAAAATTAGGTCTTTATATCGGTGAAAGATTCGTGACATTGTGTTTTAATAATTTAGAGAAATTAGTTCATTGTAGCTTGATGTGAAACTCACATATAGAAACATTATTTCATGCCGATCCCCATTTGATGTCGATAACAAATACAAATAACAAATCATCTAATTACTTTGCTTTAAACCTAAAACTGAAAGATGAAGTTCTGCCAAAAGAATGAGGTGTTCAAATCGATGCGTAATTTACGATATTGTGGTTTAATTAGTTCATCCTAGTTAGATGCAAAAGTTTAGATAGCAAAAGGATGTCAAGCCTCTTTCAATATTAATATAAACAAGAATTTAACTCATCCAAATCCAATTAACTTACTTTTCATTCAGAACTGAGAACTGATGCCTTGCCAAAATAGCGCTTATATACATCCATGAAAAAATGTTTGTGATGTGGATAATTATATTTAATAAATTTGTTTTTGGTAATTAAGTCAAACTTACTTAACTTAACAAATATTATCATAAAAAGACCCCATTTTAATCTCGATAGACGGAATATTTTAATTATCATCATATTATTTAAAGGGATAGTTCAGTTTGGGTTTAAAGGGCACTTCGAAAAATTAATACAATTGTTGTGAGGTAAACACAAAATACAGGGTCTCCCAATTATATTCTAATTAAGCGGTCGTTGTGCCCTAAAAATCCACATAATGACACTAAAAGATAGTTCCAATTCCCAATCGTCAATGATCTTCTCAGACTAACTTTTAATTCTGGCAGAAACACGGCATGCATGTAGGTGAAGTGTCCTTATAATACAAAACTAAGCTGACGGCATTTGTGATATAAAAGGAAGGGACACAAGAATCTGGCCAAAATTAAAAGACCCAAAGTTCATAGATTTGTCCCTAAATTAAATTTCGATAGTTTAAAATCTGATGCAAAATGATATTTGTCAAACAATAACCACATACACAATACAATTGTGAAACTTAGCCAACGGCATTCAATTTAAAAGGAAGGACCCCATTTAATATCTACAGTAGTAAAAGTTAAAAGACCCAAATTTGATAAATTTGTCACGAATTTAATTTTATCAGTTTCAGTCAGACTCGAGTTAAATATTGTCCACAATAAGAACGTGACGAATCAGAAGACAACAATTTTAAAGCTAACGGCAATCGATTAAAAAGAAAGTGGTACAAATTAATGTATTATCTAGAACTGTTAATTTGTTAATAAAAGTCCTCGATTTATCAGCAGGCACTATTTGAATTAAAGTAATGAGTTTAGTTTGTTTTTTGGTTTGTTTTATTTATTTTAACACGGAAAAAACTCGCCATCAGACGTCAGGCTGTTTTCAGTAAGTCAGTATAATACATACAAATTACAGTAAAACAACAAATAATATTTTTTTTTTACAGAAATACAAAATTAAACTTACACGAAGGTACAATGGAGAAACTGATTTAAAAAACAGTGCAGTACAAGGAAATAAACATAAAAGTGTAAAAGGTCCGTGGAGTCGTGATTAAACTAGTCTATTGAAAAACGGACTGGTTACTATTGAAATAAATGGTTACTGTTCAAGGGGCTATAAAGTTAATGTAAATGAGTAAAGCTGATCACTAAACAATTATGTACACGAATTATTTGTGTGTGCGAACATCAGCTATCAGAACCTTCAATCAACGTGAAGAAAATAAGTAAAACAAATCGTTCGTATAACGTCAACAACATGAACGTTATTCAAATGCTGTCGAAGTAATCAGGCGCAACGTCAACCTATCTATGAGGACATTATCATCATTTGTAAGAAAAGTATTATTATTATCTATTAAATTACCTTGTTTCTGATTCTCGTTGCCCATAGTAACGCACAAACGAGACTTGTTGTCGTTGATGAATGAAGACAAAATGTGACAGAAAGTGTCAATAATAACAAAAGTGTTTTACTCACAATATTCGGCTGTCACATATGTATCCATTGCTACTTTTCTTTGCCTTTACGTCAGTAAGTATACACGTTCTTTTGCTGATACACAACAAATCAAAATAACGCCGATTCCCCAAAACCAACAGATTCGTTTGTATCGCAAAAGTCAAACTTTATAGCGCATGTGTCACCCTTTTAAAAAACTAACTGTTTCAGCATATCTTGGCGCAGAATTGTTAGCAGTCTTGCTCTTCGTGAAGAATGCAATCTTCACAACAATGTATCGCGAATGATTATAATAATGTGTTGCATTGTCCACAAGAATACACCATTCCATTTGTCTTGAGGTGTTCATTAAAACTGTAAACTGTTAAGATATTATTGCGAATGTATCATTTTCGAAATGTGCTTCTGATGTCGACAACATTCAAAAGTTGCAAATCGCGCTCCGATCTGTCTTCGCGAACTACGAATTAATACGTAACGTAAAAGGTCCTCTTGTATACAAACAAAATGGCTTCTTGCGATTCCTACCTGATAGCGGGGAAACAATGGTATTACGTCAATAAATCGTGCAGGAAGCTGAGCGAGGATGAGAAAAAAAGTTTTACTGGCAAGTTTCGGCTTCTTGCTCACCTGCCTTGGAAACCAACGGCCGGGGTGACGAGGTTCGACCAAGGACAGGGGGTAAAACGGGGTAATAAGGGGTGTATGTTTCTCATGAGGGAAACGTTAAAAAAAAACTCCCCTCACACGAATGAATAAATAAGTTAAAAATGATAAATTAATAAATTAAACAGTAATACAGAAATAATTATATAAATTAATAATGTTTGCATTTCATAAATAATGACTGTAAATAAATAAATCGATACATAAATAAATAAATAAATAAATAAATAAATAAATAAATAAATAAATAAATAAATAAATAAATAAATAAATAAATAAATAAATAAATTAATTAATTAATTAATTAATAAGTAAATATATAAATCAATCAATCAATCAATCAATAAATAAATAAATATACGAACTGATCTATTAATGAAAACAAAATATTGCTTCTAATAGAGGGGGAAGAGTACTATTACATCAATATTACGTGCAGGAAAAATAAAGCCGGTCGCGTATTTCGACAAGGAACAGGGGAGAGGAATTCATGTCCCCATCCACCACGTAATGGCAAATGACTTGTTGGTTATGTTAAAGGTGCACCTGTAAAGTGTCAGATATTGCCCAAAATGACATTTGAGACTTCAAATCTGTACCAAAATCATTGTAAGATATGTCCGAATGATTTGTGAAAGTTTCATTGAAAAAGAACACTGCTTTCCTGGTTAAAAAAGCGGAAATATGCGTCAGCTTTTACAACGAATTACTGTATAACGTGTATGAGATTTATGACCGTTCATTAACGCTCTTCAGCTGAATGATTATCAATGATAGATATCGTCATTTTAAAGGGGCATTTTTAATAAATCTAACCCTATTTTATTCTTCTCTTACCATAAGCCAAACAACACAGTAGAAAAGAAATATGGAAGCTCCAAGTAATTTTCGTGGAGTTAGACACTTTACTGGTTTCACTTTAAAGGGATAGTTGAGTTTTGATCAAACGGAATTTTAGCAAAACTTGCACCATTGCGGTACAAACTAATAGTTATAACTCCACTATGCTCGAAAGGTATACACAATTACAAACGACTAAGTAAAAACCCTGTTATCATTCATAAAGAGCCGTTACAACTCAAGAGGGCGCTCTCTAAAAACTCATTGCTTTCAATAATTTTTCATACAAAATTGTGCATGTGATGTTTTGTTAAAATAATGATTAAATAGAGATATCATCAACAACTATTTAAAAACCTCTTTTGAAAATTGTTGAAAGAAGTGTATAAGCATGTTATGTATTTTTTGTTTTAAGTCAAGATATCGCCCGGCCAGACGATATATAAATACAATATTTTTAAATCAAATTTTACAACTATGAGAGCATTCAAAAGGGAATGATTCTCATTTCACATGTTTTATTTAATGAACTTTCAAATGAAATTTAAACCAACCAATTTAGTGTCAAGTGCCATTTTGGGAAGTACCAATACTCAAGTTTTGGCAGCAATTACGTAATAAAACCGTTATGCTATATTCATATTGGCGTTATTTATATGTTTAATTTTCAAACGGTTCGGGGCAGGGAGAGAAGCGAAAACGGCAAGATTTCTAACGATTGAGGGGGTGGTTGTCGCCCCTCTGCTACGTAATGGCAAACCTCAAACTTGTTGATCATGTTAAAATTGGATGCAATTACGTAATAAAACCGTTAAACTGTCATCATAATTGTGGTATTCATCTTTTTTAATTTCCGAACGGGGGCGGGGGAAGAAGAAGAGGACTGTAATCATAATAGTGGTATTTATCCTTTTTTTTAAAGAGATCTATAGCAACATTGTCCAAATCCACAAAACTTACTCGGAACTATAATGGTTCTTTCATACCTTGTTGTATTCGTAGTACAAATAGAAGAATGGAACAGAGTTTGGGCTTTCCAAACTTCCCTTTCGCTTAAAAGATATTTATGATTAAAGTGTTCGGACTATTAACTATCTACTGGAAATGTATAACTATGTACAACGTCAGTGTAATGAGTCTTCGAATATCACTTTGTATTCTCGCTAATTACTCGGCCATATAACATTAATTTAACATTAATTTTCTTACATTACTAAGTGGACATATCAGATCACAAAAAAATAATACACCTTTTTTTATCCATCCATCACTTTTTGCACATGTAAACAAGTTACTAGATCCCTTCAATTTCCAAACGGGGGCGGGGGAAAGGGAGTGAAACAGTGAATCGAAACCGGCAACGATGGAGTGGGGGGGGGGGGGGGGGTAGTTCCCACTCCGCTACGTAGTATCAAACCTGAAACGTGTTGATCATGCTTATATTGGAAGCGATTACGTAATAACATCGTTAAACTGTAATCATAATTGTGGTATTCTTCCTTTTAATTTCCAAACGGGGGCGGGGGCAAGGGAGTGAAACAGGGAATCGAAACCGGCAACGATGGAGTGGGGGTAGTTCCTCATATACGTAATAGCAAACCTGAAACGTGTTGATCATGCTTATATTGGAAGAGATTACGTAATAACCTCTTCGTACTACAATATTAATCAGACCAAAACAACCATCGAAACTCATGTGGCCTTACTATCAAGGGACATACCAACATTCGGTTCATGGCTGTAGGTCGAGCCCGTGGACGTGTTAGATAGCGTAATCGGGGTGAACCCACCCAGAAGACAAATAAGAGGAGAGGATTTGGGTTTTTTTCACACATAAAAAAAGGAAATAACATGTAATTAATTTCAAAGTTTCTTTACGGGCAAAAGGAGGGCAGTAATCGATATTAGAGTAGCAATGTATTACAACAACAACAACAACAACAATTGCAACTGCCAACAGACGGGTATTATTGTCTTCCCTGTCCACTCCCCCCCCCCCCCCCCCCCCCCCCACCACACACACACACACCCTCAACCCCTTATAGCTCAGTCACTGATAGCGCTTCTAACTAGATGGATCCAGTTTTTAAAAAGTGGAACATATTAGCCGGGAATAACCCCTGGGGAGGATAAGGATGAGGGGAAGATGTCCATTGTGTGCCAAAAAGAGGGACAATTCCCCCATATCTAGCCCCCTATCCACTCTGTAAAGCTACTGAAAATGCCTAGAACAAGTCTAGAGCAAGTCATGTACAGATATTTTACCTCAATCCGTATGGAATTACGTACATTACATGTAGGGTCCATGATTACATGTTCAATTTTCCACAGGTAGTTCGCGAGATAATCATCACCGGAACCGTGCAGGTCGGTAGAAGGTATTTCCACCGTATGGCGTTGTAACATTCAGCATTTCCGAATAGGCCTATACCTGTACTGCGGTTAGTACCATATTAAAGTACCCCAACAACGTATATATTTAAAGTCTGATTTTACAGATTAGTTCACACAAATATGATTCGTTCTAAATCATTTCAAATATAAAAAAAAAAGTTAAGGGAGGTATTAAAGGGGGAATTTGAGGGGATTTTGTAATATACTGTATTGTCTGGCTTGTAAATTCGCTCGCATCTGCAAAATAATTGTTTTACAATAGTTAACTAATTATGGAAAATATTAAGTTTTTATTATCAATTTTGTTTGTGGCTAATGTGCCGGAGGTCAACAAAATAAAGGGTATCAAACTAAGAGGGGATTAACTTAAAGGTAGTTCAGATTCGTCAAATGAGATGCGCGGCGCCATCTTGCATACGCGTTGCGCACGGTGCGTAATGCACGTTAGCTCAGTGTCATGCGGTGCGCGCAAACTAACCCAGTTCAAAATGGCGACCCGCTATGTAGCATCCCCACGCTTGATGCCCTTTAATTCAGCCATCTTGTAGATCAATCAGAATGATATAACATAAGGGCTAAACCTACTCAGAACCGTACATAGGAAAGGCCGTTAATGTGTATTCATTAGTTATGCATACACTTCAAAGTTCAAAGACTTTGACGTACCAAAAATGAATTAGGATTATCAGAACGGAGTAACTTTCCCCGTATCAAGAAATTGAAATGCCGTTTTTCTTTTACTCAGTGTTTGTGAAGCCTTAAACAATTTCAGATCCGTAATTTCTTACTAACTCATTTTCTCTGGTCATAGATTGGTTACGCGACCAATTGTAAAGTTCGTTGGAATGGTGATGGTTCATATTGAACTACACTTTGCAATGCGTTCGCATCATTTTGCATGTTCGTATCAAAATATGTTTTTGCAACTCTTACTTTCCAATTATTACGGAGGAGGTATACAATTTATTATCCATAATCATTTTAGTTTTAAAATGTATTTGAATCCCTTATAACTTTATTTCGTGTATAATTATTTGTAAACGATCTTCAAATAATTATTAAATTAACTCATCAGTATAATTGTTATATTAAAAACACACGCATTTAATTACATGAATCACTTAACTTCCTATAGTGGAAAAATTGGTGGTAAATGGAGCAAATTTGCTTGTTGACATTACTTAGTATGCAGCGCCATGCTCCCGCCTACTGGCTCCCATGCATGCTAGAAGGTCGGAGCGCGCGCTTTTCCGTCAAGGTCGTGGCACGCGATAAGAATCCCCGCTCTATCATTGGACGCCTTTTCGCTATCACGTGGTCAGAATGGCGTCGACATTGTCCACCGTCTGGGGCATGTTGCAAAGAACTACGTAGCTAATGCAACCAGCGCTCGAAGATAGCAGTGATCAGCGCTGATTGGTCAGAAGAAATTTCACTGTACTTGATCTGATCACGGGTGTATGACTTTTCATTACGAGCATCGGTCCCCTAGGCAGACGACCGAGGAATACAAAACGTATCTTTTCTTCGTTGGCGAACGGCTAATCTTTTTTCACTGATTATTTTATTTTGTTTTCGTTAAGCTATATCCATGACTAATGACCGATGACCTTGTCATGAAAATGCTCTTGGTGGTCAACAGGCGGGTCATAACTTATATTAACTTATATTCAGCATTAAAGGGATCTAGTAACTTTGTTGACATGTGCAAAAAGTGATGAATGGTTGATGTAATGTATATTGTTGTTATCTCATATGTCCACATGGTATTGTGTGAAAATTTCAAGTCAAATGGACATTGCATGGCCAAGTAATGAGCGAAAATGCAAAGTGATATTCAGTAACTCACTGCACTCACTTTGTACACAGAAGAAAAACTCGCCCGGAGTTTTTCTTATCTGAATACTTCAATCATACATATCTTTGTAACGAAAGGGAAATTTGAAAAACCGAAACCTGTCCCGTGATTGTATTGTTAATACGAATACAACAAGGTATAAGGGAACCGCTAGAATTAGAATTTTATTTTGAGGATTTGGACAATGTTACTAAGTCCCTTTAAAGGGATCTAGTAACATTGTCCAAATCCTCAAAGTCCAATTGCAATTCAAGAGCTAACAACTTTATAATTGTAGCCATGTACAAAGTCAGTGCAATGATTTAGTGAATATCACTTTTCATTTTTGCTAATTACTCGGCCATATAACTTCCATTTAACTTTCAATTTGCGCACAATACCCAGTGGACATATCAGATAACAACAATATATTGTATCAACCATTCATCACTTTGTGCACATGTCAACAAAGTTACTTGATCCCTTTAAGGGCGGACAAGTCCCTACCCCTTTCCATCTACTTGCGTATTTTACTCCTTAAAATGAATGGAATAATTATTTATGACTGTTGAATTTGAAGAGATTGTGGTGGCGACAAAAAGTGTCGCTAAAAAGTAGCAAGGTTTTTCTTATTGACCTAAGATGGTTACTCATGATATAATTTTTCACATTTATTCCGTACAACATTTTTTTTTACCCGGTATATATAAAAGACTGAACAAAAAATCCATAGACTAAAATAGTTCAGTTTACATATGTCAAATATAAAGGTACATATAATAAAGGTAGACATAGGTTAAGCTATAACCTTATGTATCTTAGGGTACCTTCGAACTCATTCTCCGGCATAGCTCATGATGTCGGTCTCCTCCGTTTTTTTTTATTAATCTTCTTTTTTTTTCTGTTTGTATATGTATTTGACTTGGTATTTGATTTGATTTGATTTGAATTTATTTCCACATTTCACAATAAATTTTGAACAAGTAATAATACAAACAAACAATACATTCAAAAACGAAATACAATTAAATAAATAAATTGAAGACTAAAATACAATAAAAATGGTATATACTTAGTATGTATGAAGAATTATATATAAATCAGCATATGTATATAATTATACATTACCTCAACACAACGCAGATATAGAATTAATCAAACAATCAATCAAACAAACAAACAAAGATGTATTTGTTCTACTTACATCCTTCACTCGTCCCTACATTGATGACGTCACTCCAGTCTCCTGGTCCTGCTGTCGTTACCCCTCGCACCTGAAGGTATAAGTCGTGGAGCAAAGGTTTAAGATTATACTGTATGTAAGCTTTTACACCCATAAAATATATATATATCGCTCTCCCGTGCGTTGTTTAGGGTAGCTTCACGCTTTTATTTTTTACTGTTTATATATAACACGAATTTGAGTCAAATAGGGCCGAGTTTTCGAGCGGTTAAAGCCGTTCCAGCAGTTCTTTCCTTTTAGGCAGATTCTTTATCGACGCATTAAAAGAAAAATAACTAATACAAAATGAATATTTTACCAAATAAGTAAAATTAATACAGTCGAAAATCTGACGAGAAATATGTGCACTGGTTTACTCTATAAAATGGCAGCCTCGAATGTTACATCGTAATAATCGTATACCAATGAATTTCTAAATGTGACGTCAATCGTGCCGCAACCATAATGACGCATTGCCGCGCAGCATCCTTTCCTTGAAATATATGGGAAATGTTGGCTACTAACAATTATATTAGAAGTAAATTTGTTATATTCGACTTTTTTCAGCAATTTAGAGATTCGCTGTATAGATTAACAGCAGGTACAACAGTGCTGGAAACTTTCATGGCAAAAATGTAAAGCTATACAACGGTTCTGGGCAGTGGCGTAGACAGGTTCTGACACCTGGGGGGGATGATTTGCCGTTCACCGGACCAAGACCAATGTGTTCGCGGCCGAGACCACCTGCCGAAATATTTCGAGACCAAGACAATTGCTTGAAAGTCCTATCAGTGGGGGGGGGGGGGGGGGGGGGGGGGGGGTGGGGGGGGGGGGTGTAGATGTTTAGATGACGTGCCGGAAGAAGGTTTTGGAATTGGGGGTGGGGGGCAAAACCCTATGGGGGCTCACGATTTTATGTGTGTAGGGGCTCATGCCCAACCACACTCACAGTGCTTCCAACTTTTGAGCCAGATGTGAGAGTGAGACCGTTGCAAGGAGCGAAGCGACCAAGCCCGAGGGAGTCGAAGAGACTGAGCGGGGGGAGGGTGTGGGGAGCTTTTGCATTTTTGGACTTGAAATTGTGCAATTCTGGTGCTTACCTAGATAGGAAATTCGGGCTTAACAGTGACTGTATCTGGGAAAGCGTGTTATGATTTGATCGACCAGAAATTTTGAATATATGTTCACGAAGAAACAAATAATTGACACACTAATGAAATATGCACCCCAACACAAACACAAATATTGTATTTATATTTAGCGTCATACACAGTTCCAACATCACCATATGCCACATTATGTATGATTCAACTTAGCCTATTGCCAAGAATGAGTACCGAGGGGTGAAGCTGCCGAGGGCTGGGGCAGAGCCAAAGAAGATTTTGCATTGATATATATACTTGAAATGGTGCAATTTGGTGCACGTCACACAAGCAGCCAGAGCAATGCCAGCCTACACTGGAACTACGTGGCCCGGTATACAGAAACAAATACTCACCCAAGACCATATGCAAGTTACACAACAAACTGAGATAATCTGTTCGCGCTTCGAAGCGCGCAGCGAAAATTGAAAATGGATGTATAAATTGCCTTTTTAAACGTTAGAATTAACAAGTCTTAGCTCATACAACTTATGTTTTCTTTCCCACTCATATACAGATACACACACAACAAAATATATCCTTCGCTAAAACCTGGGGGGGGGGGGGGGATGATTGTACATGTCATCCCCCCCCCCCCCCCCCCACCTTGTGAGGTGGGGGGATGCATCCCCCTCATCCCCCCCGTTGTCTACGCCCCTGGTTCTGGGTAACCCATAAGACAGAATCTGTAAAATATTTGCTTTTAATCCATTATTAATTATGAAATACTATTTTTGACATCATAAGCCAGCTGCGAATGCATGGAGTAGACAAAAACCTGTTTTGTAATAGACGAATAGAGCAGACAAAAAATGTTCGAAATAACTGAGTCGTTGCGCATGGTAGAATTAATCCGCGTATCAAAAACGCGTGGAAAATAAACGTACTTCTGTAGCATGTCCAAAAATGATGTGTGTGCTTTAATTTCACAAAGAAATTCACGTTAATGTATTACATTTGTCTTACTTTTGGACACTCCCGTATAAGAATACAATGTAGTTATGTTTGTATATATTAGGGGGATATCCGTGGTTGGGCGAATATGGGCCAAGCGTTTAGTTAACCAATTCCATAGTCGCACCCAGGATTTGTTCAAGGGGGTGTTTTAGCTTCATTCAGTGGCGTAGTTGGGGTGTGTTTGAATACATGAAACGGTCATGTTTCGCAAAAGGGGGGTGATTGAACACCCCAAACACCCCACCCTCGGTACGCCTTTGGCCGAATCTCTCCCAAATATTCTACCATAATCTTGGTGATCATAGTTAATCACATAGTAACCAAGCTCAAATAAACTCGCCTTTCGCCCCTCAAATAATCAATGGGTTGAGATATTAATTGCAAATAGATGAAATACGATCCTCTTTTAAATTAAGTTATACACCTGCAACCAAAATGATGGAGGTTTGGCGATACCACGTCAGTGACTCTTGGGAGATCCCCCTAGAAAAAAAAATGAATTCTTTGTGTATGTTTTGTTTTTGTTTTGTGTGTGTTTTTAGTGTAGGCTATGGTGCCTAGCCTAA
The DNA here is from genome assembly GCA_037951105.1 of Echinarachnius parma. Classification (NCBI taxonomy): domain Eukaryota; kingdom Metazoa; phylum Echinodermata; class Echinoidea; order Clypeasteroida; family Echinarachniidae; genus Echinarachnius; species Echinarachnius parma. The sequence continues at coordinate 59,644 of JBAMJV010002993.1, read as the reverse complement.
AGAAATGCCTTCGTGACGCATTATATCCAGTGTGTTTGAAACTAGTATCTGTCAGTTTGAATTAATGTTAAGCGTACTTCAGTTGCGACGAGATTGTTTCGCGTATTTCAGCATGTTTCAGTAGGCTTATTTTGCGTATTAAAAAGTCATACATTTTATAAAGAAAACGCGGCTTCAAGTTTTGCATGGGACTTAAATAAATCAATCAAATCCGCACAGAAATATGAAAGAATGAGTCATGAGACCTGAACATATAGAACATTTTACCAAAATAGAAAGAAACCTGACATTATTTTTAAATGACGGAAATCGAAAGTGAATGATTTAATTTAAAATATGTAATTCACAATCTTGATGCTTATGAACACATTATTTGTATAGCATGTTTTGTTTTATGTGGCTTTTAATGCCCTTAAGTATTTCATTCATGCTTTGTTTTAAATGAATATCACTATGGGCAATGGGTGTGGGGAGTGGAGATGGTGCACATGTGTGCGGGCTAGCATTGTATCCTTTGACCGGGGTAATAGTTGTGTAAAGCGTTAAGTGATGATATTATCTTTTAAGCGCTAAATAAATCGAATCTATTTTTGTCGGTATGTACTATATTTAAAGTGTTTGAACTGCATTAGTGTAAATGCCTGATTCATTATTGCTACTTCAGTATTCTTGTAATTATTACTAGACATGGAATATAACAAAATTTCGATTTAATTCACCTTCTATTGACCTTCCTGTTGTATGTTTTTTCACCAGGATATATGACTTGTAATAAACTAGCTTAATTAATGTCGTAGGAACTCAATAATGCAGTATCACCAAATAATTAAACTCACGAGGTAGTTATCAGAACTTTTATTTACTTTGAACGCAATGTTTTAGTGAAAATTATAGCAACAAAATATTTTAATTGCTAATACGTGTTGTTTGCGGTTGCACCATGTTATGAGGAGAGGATTGGTGAGTCCTGAGAAGGACTGTTGGTATTCTGTCTAGGATAGTCCTAAAAAGGACTGTGGTAGTCCTAGAAAGGACTGTTGGTATTCCACTGAGGTTATAAGGGATCTAGTAACTTTGTCCAAATCCTCTAAACTTACTTTGAAACTCTAGCGGTTCTCTCATACCTTGTTGTATTCCATAATTAACAATAGAAGCATGGGACAGGTTTCCTTTGTTCGAATTTCCCTTTCGTTAGAAAGATATTTACGATTTAAGTGTGCCGATTTCTAACTATCCATTGGAAAGTAATAAACTGTGTACAACGTCAGTGCAATGAGTTTAAATAGTGAATATCACTTAATATTTTCACTCATTGATCGGCTATATACATAAATTTGATGTGAATAATTCACACATTACCCAGTGGATATATCAAATCTCATCAATACACATTATATCAACCATTTATCACTTTGTGCAGATGTCAACAAAGTTACTAGATATTTACTGGATTTACTAGATATTACTTTAAGATATGATTGGCCCAAAGCATACCTGGATGACGTAAGCAGTGTAGGGTGTGAGGTACGTGAGGGTGAAGGTCACCTTTTCTTCTTCTGATAGCACGCTCAATTCTCGGCTCTGATTGGACTTGTCCGTTTGGCGCCAAAACTGCATCTGTTGGAAAATAATCATGTTTTACATGATCAATGTTAGTAACAAATTTTATTCAGTTTATGTGAATAAATAAGTACAGTAGATACAACTGCAGTTGATTAAAATTAATCAGAGTTATAAACATAATACAAAAAAATCATAATTATAATTAAAAATTAGGACATTCGTCAAGAAGTGAGTGTAGAAGGAATTTAGAAAAGGACAAGGAAGACAATTAATAATATGGTAACTAAGGAAAATCGGAATAAATCAAGTAGTTTAGTTTAAAGGTGACGATCGTGCAATACAAATTATAAGTTAATCATTCCGTGTTGTTAAAGGGACTTAGTAACATTGTCCATTATGTATTCGTATGAACAATAAAAGCATGGGACAGGTTTCGGTTTTTTAAATTTCCATTTCGTTAAAAAGATATTTACGATTGAAGTGTTCAGATGTTAAATTCATCCACTGGACCATGAAAACCGTGCACAGAATGAGTGCATTGAGTTAGTGAATATCACTCGGCTATATAACGTCCATTTAACTTGAAATGTTCACACACAACACCCATTGGACATATTAGCTAACAATAATATACATTGTATCAACCACTCATCACTTTGTGCACATGTCAACCAAGTTAGTAGATCCCTTTAAGTTTAAGAGATAAGTATTTCAGCAGTATTTTCCATATTCAGATAAGTATATATTTCAACAATATGCAGTTAGCAATGAGTTACTGTTATCTTATCATGCCATCATTTTCAACTACTGGTGAGATACCTTGTATTCCTTGATGACTCCGTGGGGTGGGTTTGGCCGATGCCACTGGATCGTCACGTTAGTCTCTCCGATCCCAATGACCTTCAGTCCCGTTGGCTTAGGGGGCGCTGTGCAGTGGACGATCAAAAAATTCATTAAGAAATGTAAGCATTGGTAGGAAGTTGACATAAACGAGAATCATCGTTTTAAATTGAGACGTTAGATGGCGCACGCCTCATGCACTCAAAGCGTGTTTATAGTTTAGAATCATAAGGCCCTGCATGCACAATACATAATTGTATTTTATAATTTTTCTATCACATAAATGTAACGGCTATCATGGATACGATGATGGTACTGGGTAGTTACACATCACTAGACTTTCATAGGGAAATGTGTTCGTTACAAACCGGACAAAATTTGAGGAAGATCGAAATTGGTATAATGTGAGAAAAGACTTTCAAAAGAGATAACATAAATTTGTGTAAAGTTAGACATGAGATTACGTTTGTGTACAATATCCAACGTCCCCAAAACGTCGAGCCCATAATTATGTTTTTACTTACGAGCAGGCAGCGTTCTTATCGCGATGTCACGCGAGAACGGGCCGTAGCCGTGCACCGAGGACGCGCGCACGCTGAACCAATACTCAGTGAACGGCGTCAGGAAGCCGAACTGTATGACGGTGTCGGGCGTCGTGGACGTCAGCGTACGGCCACTGTACGCGTCCAGTAGTCTGTACTGGTAGTGCGACACGTCGCCGTGCCTGTTACCGCAGGGGGGTTCCCGCCACGAGACCTCGATCTCGCGTGACGTCACCAGGTCGACGCTGATCGAATCCGGGGCCTCCGATGGAACTGAAATGTATGCAAAGTAAAAGTAAGAATTGTTTTATAATATTGTATTTATCCGTTTTGTAATGTTTCACAAAATAAATTATGTACCTTAATAAATTAATGTTGATAGCCGTTGGCAATGTCTAAATATCCGTTATAATATTTGTATGAACCAGTTTGACATTTATATAAATGTTTAAAACTAATGGATTATATAAAATATTGCAATACTAGTAGGTTGCAATTTCAAGTTCAACTTCAAGCTTAATTTTGTGCCCTCTTGTTGACTTTTTTTCATCATAATTAAAAATTCAAGGTAATGTATATATACATCATGCATCTTTTATATGAATATTTGTTATCATTAAGTAGCACCAATTAAGTATAATATTTTACTACTTTTTCATGATAAAAAGTCGTATTTTTGAAATTTCGTTTTGCATATAAAAAATGATGTTATTCTTGCTACGAAACCTTCAAAATTTAAACAGATACTGTTAAAAACTGTTTATCCACGAATTTATAGCCAGTGTAATAAAATTATGAGAGTCAGTCGGAAACCTAGCTTTCGATCCTAGCAGAATCTTCTTCAGAGCAAAACAAGACAAATTTCAAACTGTTATCTTCCGATTATGGGTCCTTATCTCCAAAGTGCTTACATGTCTCCCCCGTCTGAACGACGGCCACGGCGCCCGTGCCGTTGCCTGCCTCCGTCACAGCGAACACCTTCAGCTCATAGGTGGAGAACGGCTGCAGCGAGTTGATCTCCACGTCCATGTGACTGGGGTTAACGGTCAACACCTCGATGGGCCAATCATCGTCGAGGAGACATCGATCGTACCGCACGAGGCGGTAGGTTACGATGTAGGTGATGATAGGACACTTCTGATTGGGCGGGGACTGCCAGGAGAGGCGGATGGAGGTCGGGCTGGCGCTGCTTGTCTCGGCGAGGACGATTTCGACCGCATCAGAAACTGAGATAAGAAATGACAGACTTTTTTTATTCGAGATAGATCGTAAGTTGTGTCTAGTGTAAAATGTACAGACAGCAGTTATTCTTGTTCTCAATGTGCTGAATATGCTTATGATAACATATTTATGAAGACTACTTTCCCCATCCTTTCACAGAATTGAACAAGTAATTTGCACATTTTATTTATCCAAGAAAGCGTGAACATTTACAGATGGATTGTCGGTGGATACTTTTGAACTTTGACTTGCAACACATTGTGGGCTTGTCTGGGAGTTTAATGCACTCGCCTTAGGGCAGTGGCACATAGTTCTGTATCGTACTTATTAGTATGAAACATTCCTAATAACAATGTCGATTTAGTATCGATGTTCCTCTAAAAATACACTGCAATGTTTATCAAAACCCTTACCAACAGCTTCCGTATTCTGTGTTGTCCACGTGCTGTACGGGCCCCATCCCTTGCGTGTCCGGGCGCGGACCCGGAACAGGTATCTCTGGCACGGCTCCAGATCTTCGAAGGTGACGTGTTGCAGCGAGGCGGGAATCTTGTTCGTCTTATACAGTGGCGATTTCCTATCGTCGTCGGGCCCTAGTGGCGGTGCCGACCGAAGCTCGTAGGAGTAGAATGAGACGTTGCCGCGCCGGTGTCCGCACGGTACCTCTCCCCACGAAATGCTGAGCCTGTAAGGGTTGCCCGGGTACGTCTCGGCTTCGTTCACAATAGGCGAAGCGGTTGGAGCTGTAACACAAGTTTTGGATTTAAGTAATCACATTTTTGTAATCATCATTTTGTAGTATTTATATTATCATGGACGCACCCAGGAATCGACCGGAAACTCAAAGATAGAAACAGAGAAAAAAGTGTGAAACGGTAATAATTTGTGTCAGCACGGATGAAAGACTTTAATTTTGTTTGTGAAGTAAAACAATTTTATGATCAATATCCATTCTACTACTTCCTAATAAATCCTAAAATGTTACTTGAATTAAGATTATTATTCACTGATGAAGTCGTGAATAGATTATTTAACGAGTATTAAAACTGTAATATCACGGATAATTCTAAATGCATTGAACCCGTTAATCTTGAGAGCTACAGAGTGTTGAATTATTACAAAGACGTATACTGCGTGTTTGGTTTGATTTCAAATCGATTATACCCGTACAAATTCTCAACATAATGCACCACAATCATATAGATCAAATAAACAATTCACTTGGCCTGCGAGCTTATGTTAGACTGGACTTACTGTCTTGCGGAGTGATGATGGTCGTAAGCGCGTCCTGACCCGCGGACGGCGACTCGGTGCGCGCCCACACGATCACGCTGTACGTCGAGAACGGCGCCAGCCCCGAGACTAGCGCAGTCGGTTCCCATGTCTCCAGCTCGCCAGCACGCACGGAGAGCTGCTCTACACTGGCTCTACACTGGTCCTTGTCAGTCGGGAAATAGCGCAGACCGTAGCTGACGATTGGACACGGCTGCCCCATCGGTGGGCTCCAGGTCACGTTCAGTTCGGACGCGCCAAGTGGCTGGACGGCGAGTGACGTCACGGGTCCTGGTGCTGTATTTTGTATTAGGGCGGGGTGGGGGGCGGGAGGTCGAATAATATGTTACAATAGTCTCGTAAAATTGTCAAAATTAGATCTTGTATTTATCGATTTTATATTGTTTCCTCTTCAAACTGGTTGGATGTAGATATTTCCTCTTTTTGTTGGCTCTTTCGATATAATTTATGCCATTATATGGCTCATATGTGTGGGAGTTTTGGGATGTTAATAATCGTAATTGTTTATTTCTACATTTAACTTACGCGAGGCAGACGTGGGGGCCAGAACCGTCAGACTGTGTTGCCCCAGCCCAGCTGACGTCTCGGCTTGGATCTGGAACGAGTATGTCATGCACGCCGACAACCCGTAGACCGCAGCAGTCGACTCTGGGTGTTGGACCTGACCCTTCCAGCTGAGCCCGGCGGGGGAATCGAGTCGGTAGTGATAGATGACATCAGGCCCGTGCCGATCACCGCATGGGAGATTCACCCAGTGGAACTGAATGCTGTTTTCGGTGCGATCAGCAACGGCTATCTGAGTTACCTGTGATGGGGCTGCCAAAGTGAAGTAAATAGTAAACTTGTGAAACAAGGGAAAGTTAAACACACAAAGTTACAAGAAAACTACCCTTCATATGTGGTTTTCATCAAACTTATGGTTAGTGTCTACCCATCGGTATCATTATGAACATTTTCTAGTATAATAAACACATAACTGTGTATAAATATGAAACCGTTTGGAAACTGTAAATTCGAAATAGATGATCCTTTAATTTTGTTAATAAACATTAAGTTTACTGGATTAAGATTGTTTGCTTGATCACGTCGGGGTCACCACAGTCGCGACCAATAAAATTAACCCGAAATTACAACATTCAGAATGTAACCAGCTACCATGGCTACCGGATACTCAATAGACTTACTCGATGGTTGGGTCTGGAAACGCCGAGCGGCTGAGGTGGACACACCTTTGTTCGAAATAGCCCATTATATGATGCATCAAAACTGTTCAACATTCTACCTATTCATTTACGAATTATACACGACGTTAAGATATTTAAAAAGGAAATAATGAAGCAGCTACCCATACTAGATTTATAATTCATGTGCATATTAGCTGTTCAATGATTGCTATACTCATGCACTTATGCCTTTTGGTTTCCTCGTTCTGATTAATATTTGTAAATTATTATTACCCCTATCTTTGTAAATATGTTTTTTTTCTTCTTTTTTTTTCTCTTAACCTGTTTGTAATGTATATTTTGTATTATTGTATGTATTTCTGTATTCTTTTGTTTCACGGTCCTCCTGAAAACAGCTTTTAGCTGAAAGCGGGCATTTTATGATTGTATATACCGTGATTAAATAAAATAAACAAACAAACAAACAAACCGGTGTCTCTCACCGCATGTACGTACACCTCAGTTGTAGAGCGTGTACGGGTCGTGGTTGGAAACAGCAAATTACAAATCCTGAATGAAATTAGTTACTTTATACTCAATTGACTTACTCGCCGTAAGTTATTTAAAATCAAGATGTTTGATGTTGATCACGTCGGGGTCACCAAAGTCACGACAAATAGAATACTCTATAGACTTACTCGACGGTTGGGTCTGGAACTGCCGGGCCGCTGCGGTCGCCACTCCCGCATCACTAACCGCCTGTACGTACACCTCGTAGAGCGTGTACGGCTTGAGGTTGGAGAGCCGCATGAACCAGTGCGAGGTGTTGCCTGCGAACTGAAGCAGCCGCAGGTTTGGCGTTAGCTCGTTGCACATGCCGATGTTGAGGGGGACGTAGGTGACGCGGTAGAAGAGGATAGGACAGCCGCTTGTTTCGGGTGGCGACCAGGTGACGTCGGCCTCGAAAGGGCGGGCCGGGTACGTGTGCACGTACATGTTCTCAATTTGAAGCGGAACTAAACAGAAATGATGATGATGAAACAAAAATCAACATAAGTGTTTCAGACAGATACTTTATAGGAAGAAAGTAATGAAATACCTGTACTTGGCCCAGATTGAAAGTGATATATAGATATATAGATCGATAGATAGATAGATAGATAGATAGATAGATAGATAGATAGATAGATAGATAGATAGATAGATAGATAGATATATAGATAGATGGATAGATATATCATAGGTAGATAACTGAATAATAATGTTTTTCTCTATTTTAAAATCAAACGATGAACATAATTATCAGAGGTTCTAGCTGAAAGCTATCTGTATTTTAGGTATGATACCAAAATATAATGTTTTTGGTTAGGGCGTCCTTTATTTCTTTCATATGTTCCTCAATATATCCATCGCACATCTTTCTTCCTCCATAGCCATCTATTAACCATCAATGTCAGAAACCGTCCCAAACAAAACTGTCTTAACGCAACACTCACTTAACGGGATGTGCTAGAACTTGCAGTATCGCATTTTAGGTACATACGTGTCCTGAGATAATTATTACAATCTCTTGTTTTGTTACCTCCGCCCTGTGTGCGCACATGGTGCAGCCGAGACGCTTGGCCGAAGCCCGCCGATGTCTTGGCGGTGATGCGGAACTCGAAGGGCGTGCACGAGGCCAGGTTGTTGATGGTCAGCGACGTCTGGTTTCCCCGGGAGTCCCCCGATACCAGCGCGGCGGCCGCCGGAAGGTTCTCGTTGGAGAGCTCGTAGTGGAAGAGGAGAATGTTGCCGTGGGTGTGGCCGCACTGGAGAACCCACGACAGGGAGATGCTGTTGTCGGTTACATTCAGGACCGCCAGCTGGGTCACATTTTCAGGGACTGTAAAATCATGTGACAGAATTGATACTCATATCATAATAAATTATACGAAATTGTTCGACTTAAATCGGTTCATACCTTAATGTGCAATATGATCTGGCGAGTAGGGCTCGATATTAGGATATAATAATGACAATTCAAATCAAATCACTGTTAGTACACATTGTAGGTGTAAACGAATTATATGATAGAGTATCTTCAAAATGTATCCATCTTCTTTCGTGTCTATTATCTGCTCATCAAATGTTTGGCCAGGATCGGGCATAGCTGACAACTCATCACAGAAGGGGTGTTATTGTTTAGATGTTTAAATTCACATAGAGTTAATACCAACCCACCAGATCACTAATGGGTTTAAACCCCAGTCAGAATCTAATGAATTACTTGTGTACACGTCAGTGCAAAAAAAAGTAATACAATACCTGATTCTCCGGTTTTGATAGTTTGGTTAACCGGTGGGCTAGATCCGATACTGTTGACAGCCAACACCTCCACCATGTAGGTCGAGTACGCCACAAGTCCTACAATCGTGAAACTAGTCGTTCCGTTGGTTTCTCCAGCTACAATCGGCTTGTCAACGTGTTGGGCTATGCACTGATCGAGGATTTGCGGAGTATAGCGAATCACGTACTGAAGGCGACACGCCCCTTGCGCGGGTCGCTCCCAGGAGAGCCGGATTTCGGTGGCGGTTGCAGTAACGCGGAGGTTCCGGATCGGACCTGGTGCTGTATGATGTGAGGCAAACACGGACTAGTGTCAATGATAAGTATCGTTGTCAATGACAGTCACATTCGAAGATTTTGTTTGGACTTGTCAGTTTATTACGTACATACGTCAGCTAATTTAGCCATGTTTAATTAAGCTGTTGTGACTCATATATTAACAAAATAAATTACTTGGAAAGACGCAAGCATGGCTATGACTCATTATATTGAAATTCCATACCAAACAAATTCTTCAACTATGAATAAACAAAACTATTTGGTTTGAATGCTAACATCAGATCGGCTGGTGTATTCATCAACAAGAACATAGAAAAGTAAAGAATATAGAGAAAGAATTATTTGCCAAGTAAACAAATATATTACCTGTAGTAGCCGGAATAACAACCTGAACTGGAGAGGTCGCCGGCCCTACGCCTGCCGCAGTGTGGGCAGCTACGGTGAAGTTGTACATGATGCATTCCTTGAGATCTGGGAACCTTCGGAAGATAAGTTGAGATAATTCGAGAAACACTTTTATATTGTATGCGATCGGTCAGCATGGTCAGGTAAAATAGTGGCCCCGTTGCAAAAAAAAGGTGATGCAATCAATTATAAGTTACAATTATTTGGAAGTCAGAAAAATGCGCATTTCAACCAATCAGATTTGCGCATTTTTATTCACATTGTCTGACTCACGTGTTGTGTAAAAGTACTCCCCCCGTGCTTCATATGACATGTATGAATGAAACACTCCGGCCCTCGGGTAGGAGGGTAAATGGAGGTCCCATGAATGAGACAGTCACATCCTTTGCACCCAAACTGACCCACTTCTCAAAAGAGTAAGGTGGTAACCCGGTTGATTGATAAATGCACATCACAAATAAAAAACTGCCAACGTTTCAGAATTATGGGAGGCAGTTCACCTCAATGAAGAAGATCTTACGTGTAAGCATGCTGTGTGGCGGGTACGATCTGGGTCCCTTGCTGCGCACCCTTCAGCATCACCAGGTAGTTGCCAATGGCGCCCTTCCGGTGGCCACACGGCACTTGACCCCAGTTAAAGGTCACACTGTTGGCGGAGAGGTCAGCGATCTCTACTGGCACTGGAGCAGAAGTTGGTCCTGGTGAATAAAGGATAACAAAATTCGAAAGGTTGTAATGACGGTGCATGATCACTAACCCACGCCCTTCCGACGGTCACACAGTACTTGACCAAAGCTAAAGGTCACAATGTTGTCCGAAAGGTCAGCAACCTCCACAGGTGCTGGTGCAGACGTTGGTACTGGAGAATGTGGTGCATGAATTAAAGTTATAAAGACAGTTTCAGGAGTGCGCAGAATCGGTTGGTCATGTCCGATACGGTGGTCATGTGGGTAAGTTGTCTTCTTTGCATTCGGCACGTTGTCTTGGTTGTATATATTTTTTCCGGTTGATTGGACTTATTTGAATTGACCCATTTGTACTGTGGTCTACTCATATTGGGCAATGATATTATTTATTTTTAAAATCGGAGTTACATCCATTATACTTGTTCCTTCATTAGTATACTTACTTCCTTCACCCGTCGTGAAACTTGCAATAGTGTTGGCACCAGTTCCATTCACGTACACGGGCGCAACCGTAACGACATACGATGAATATTCATGAAGTCCCTCAATGTTTACGCCACTGCCCGAGGCAGTGATGGAGCCTGATTGGCCAACGTGGCTAATTGGAGACTCCGCCCCGCCTTCGCATTGGTCAAGGCTGGTGATGTCATAATAAATGGTGTAGTGGGAGGCGTGGCACAACCTCTGAGTGGGCGTGTCCCATGTGACTTGAATGGAAGTGGAGGAGCCATCGGAGCTCGAAACTTGAAGATTTGAAATCGGATCGGGAACTACATGCATTGGAAAAAGAAAATCATTAGATTATTACTGTTGTTGGTAGTGTTGTTTTCGTCATGGTTGTACTTGTTATTGTTGTTGTTAATGCTGTGATTGTAATTGTTGTTGTTGTTACTCGTGCAAAACGATCTACGTGAGATGTGAATTGTCATGAGAAAATTGGTGTCATTGAACTATTAAAGGGACAGTTCCTCTTTTACAAAACGTCTGAACAGTTTCCAGTTGACGGATGGGGATGAATGTAACACACAACAACAAAATCAGATCGAACAGCCCTGTAATTTGGATTCTACGAATGAAAAACGAATGCGTCCCTCCATCAAACTAAACCCCTCAAAAAAAGTTGGGAAACTCAAGTTTCATCGATCATATCTCTCGTATTTTTTAATAAGAATACTCGAAATCGGTGTCACAATAAAGCCTCATTATATACCTTTCAAACGATGCATTATGTGTAGTGATTATGCAATTGGGGCGATTGCAGTAGCCCAGAGAATAGGGGGAGGCAGGAAGTGAAATCTCGCAAAATGGCCCCAATGCATTCAATTTACGAGTGCAAGACTGTGTTGACCAGTTTTTCTAAAGGTTAACATTCTATTGAATGCTGCCACCCTTTCCATTCATCAAAATTGTTGAATTTGATACCATTTTAATGGAAATTATCTCTTCCTTACGATGGCATATTAATCGTAAGGATTATGCAAATGGGGTGTGTGCAGCGAACCGGAATATGGAGATGGGTCGAGTGTGAAATCAGACAAAAAGATATGGAGTTGACAAAAAATCAGAGCGTTGCATTTTTTTCGAGCTTTTGGGAGGATTTTTTAGCATTTCAAATAAAATATTCATGATTTAAATTGATATCAACGGAAAGCCCAACAACTCTTCTGTATGAAAATGTGACATTTATAATGATTTTTGTAAAGGGCGGCTGCAGGGAGATGAATGTGGGGGAGCCTCAAAAGTGACCCATTTCAAAACGCTCTGATTTGGTGTCGGTATCTGTATACCAATGTGTAGAGGATGTAATGCGACTTGAATGAGTCGGCCATGAATGAGAGGAATTCAATTGAAAACGCATGAATAATGCCTTGAAATCAGAGCGTTTCAAAATGGGTCACGTTTGAGGCTCCCTCCATTTGCATAATCCTTACGATTAATATGCCAACGTAATGAAGAGATAATTTCCATTAAAATGGTATCCAATTCAACAATTTTGATGAATGGAAAGGGTGGCAGTATTCAATAGAATGTTAACCTTTAGAAAACTAATCAACACAGTCATGCACTCGTAAATTGAATGCATTGGGGCCATTTTGCGAGATTTCACTTCCTGACTCCCCCTATTCTCTGGGCTACTGCAATCGCCCCAATTGCATAATCACTACACATAATGCACCGTTTGAAAGGTATATAATGAGGCTTTATTGTGACACCGATTTCGAGTATTCGTATTAAAAAATACGAGAGATATGATCGATCAAACTTGAGTTTCCGAACTTTTTTGAGGGGTTTATATATCGGCTAAACTGATTTAGCATAATATTACAACAATATTGTACTTATTCTGGTATAGGTATTGTGAAGCCGACATTTGTAAAGGTATGTCACGGAAAAAGATCTCAAAAATGAAGAATATATAATTACATGTAGTCAGTTTAAGCGAGGTTTGGTTATTTTGTTTAGTATCCGCTTGTGCCGTTGTTATTTGTGCGCGGGTCACGTAGCTAGCGCGGGTCACGTAAAGGTGACGCATAGCGATGTAGTACTCCTTGGAATCCGTGTGCGAACTTTATCACCGGGTGAATACACGTATAATGCACAATTAAATGTTGGACGACGGTTTATTAGTTTTTAGGTCTATAACTCCACGAAAAAGAGATTTCAAGCCCTAATTTTTTTCAGGCATGCTATCAAATGACATTTTCTTTCATATAAGACAATAACCTCGCAACTTTTGAAATTTGACTTGCAAAAGAGGGTCTGTCCCTTTAAGGAATAACTATATGACAATGTATTTTTCGTTAAAGGGTACGGTAGTACAGTTTTGGTAAGGTTGAGCTTTGAAAGGTATAAAACATTAAAAACAAGTAAAAAGCCTGTTATCATCAAAAAGAGCCATTAAAACACCAGAGAGCGCTCTCTAAAAAAGCATTGGTTTCAACCATTTTTCATACCAAATTATGCATGTGATGTTTTGTTGAAATAATGATTAAAAAGAGAGATCATGAGCAACAATTTAAAGACTTCTTTTGAACATATTTGAAAAAGTGTAAGCATTTTTTTAAAATTTAACAAAATCATCGAATAAATCTGAGCCCCAGATTTATTCCGATCGGATATATTTATTGATAATTTCAGCCGTTTCTGAACCGATTTTGATCAAATAAAGTTTATTCCGTCATTAAAAATGTATGCTCTTTCAAATTTGACATTCAGTTTTTCATTATCTTACAAAAGAAATTATTTCGTGCAGCGCCCTCTATACCAAAACTGAACTACCCCTTTAAGAATATTTCCTTTTTCCGGAATACAACTTTCCTTCGATTTCAATTTAATATAGGTTTTCCCGCTCAATTTCGCGATTGTGTCAATCGAATTGATAATAGGAGCAAACGAATTCGCGCGATTTGCGATCGCCGTACCTAAACAGCATTCGAATTCGTAAATACTCGTTCAAAATCACGTAGGAGCAAGTGAATTTGCACAAAGTGCATACCTTTTCATCAATGGTCATTCGAATTCGCGAAAGGGCAGTTGACAGTTGGCTGCACATTCGCGAATTCGAATGCCCATAAATGAACTTCTGTGCCTATTCACGAAAGCGTGTGCGTATGCATGAATTCGCATGCACTTATTCGGAATTTGGAAGACCGATACCAACGATTACGCGGCAACGCGCGAATTCGAATGACCCTAAATGAATTCGATTGAAAAAAGTGTAAAATTGAGCGGGAAAACCTATAGATTAGATTGACGGAATAATGAGGAGGTCTGGCGAATGGAAAAGTGTTACTGTGAGAAAATGCAAATGTTTGTGCATGCTCTTCACATATGGGGAACAGTCCACACATTTATCAGAGTGTGTTGCCAATGTGAATCCACCATTAAAGGGACTTAGTAACATTGTCCAAATCCTCAAAATAAAATTCTAATTCTAGCGGTTCCCTTATACCTTGTTGTATTCGTATTAACAATAAAATCACGGGACAGGTTTCGGTTTGTCAAATTTCCCTTTCGTTACAAAGATATGTATGATTGAAGTTTTCAGATAAGAAAAACTCCGGGCGAGTTTTTCTTCTGTGTACAAAGTGAGTGCAGTGAGTTACTGAATATCACTTTGCATTTTCGCTCATTACTTGGCCATACAATGTCCATTTGACTTGAAATTTTCACACAATACCCTGTGGACATATGAGATAAAAACAAAATACATTGCATCAACCATTCATCACTTTTTGCACATGTCAACAAAGTTACTAGATCCCTTTAAATAAATAGAAATAAATAGCTATTCGAAGAAACATGGTTTTCTTACTCATTTCTAGAATGATTTGATCAAACATCCAGATTACCCCTTTAATTCAGCTTTTTCTATGAGATTTGACTATCAACATGATCAAAGCGGTCCTCAGTTAACATCATTGTTGTCATACTAACTTGAACAATCGGTCGCGGCAATCACAGCAGGACTCGGTTGCCCCTCGCCACCCGGGCCGGGTCGGACCGCGATCACGCTGAACTCGTAGGCAACCCTACTCTTAAGTGACGTCACCGTAAAAGTCAGCGAATCCTCTGTAACGTCGGGTGAGACGAGTATGACGTCACCCGCCGTCTGCCACTCGGCGGCTCCCTGTTCTCTGTACAGGACGACGTAGCGGATCACCGGGCCCTGGCCGGAATCTGTGCCGATACTCCAGGGCGTCCACGCTAACTCAACCGATGCCTCCCCAGTGCTAAGGACACGTGGTGGCCTTGTCAACCGAGGTGGTGCTGATAAGATGAGCAACGATAATGATAGCGATAATGGTAGTGCTTACCGAGAGTAACCGAAGTGTATTGATATTAATATCAATAACTATATAATTGTTTTGTATTTTGAAGAATATAGGATCACACTGTAGATGTACTTCAAAATAAACTTGTCCTCGCTTCACGTATTTCAGAAATGGAGCAATGGTAATGATAAGAATAATGTCAAAAGTTATATTGGGGAAAAGTCGTACTTCATAATAAGTATAAACCAGTCCCCACGGCATACATTCCAGTACGGCTAAAGGCCCATCTGTCGTTACAAACGCTCTCTCGGACCCATATCCTTTATATTAGGATTAACCTACCAAGTAACAGGTGAAAGCTATCATCACCATGTACGTCAACTCCTAGGATAAGACCTTGACTTCTAATCTCGGGACCCGAGTTCGAACCCATTCGATGCCCCGGCATTTAATGTTCTTCAGCAAGGCATGTAATCCACATTGCTGCTATCTTCCCAGTAGTATAAATGGGTACTTGATCGGGTGTTAAATTAGCCTGTAGCGCCCTATATAGTAGAGCAGCTTGGGATAGTATGCTCCCCTGGGAGTTGAGATGGCGCGCAAGATAATTTCGCTGGTTTGAACTGTACCTGATGACCAAGGGGCATCTGCGCCCCTGAATAGGGCACCTAGATACACGGCGCTCTATAAATGATATGTAATATTATTTATATTATCATAATTATTTAGATCCCATGGAAGAACAGGGCCCTTTCGGGAGACCCTCTTGGTCGTACGGACTAGTCTAACTTAAGACCACTTCTCCTTTTGCCATGCTTTGACATGCATAAATATTCGATGTGAACAGTACTCCAAAAGTATGTTAGTCGTGGTTTCCTTTTGACATTTTAACAGCGTCTCTCTATTCTCTAGGTACTGTACATTCTAGACGCATCATATCACCTATGCATCTCCTCTTTAACCAGTGACGTATTCATGGGCAGCACAAATAGTAGGGGGAATAGGAGGGCATGCACATCCGCCCTATATAAATCGAAACTATTATTAGTATGGTATCATCCTTCTTATCTTCACCATTTACATTGGTAGGAGACATCTATAGGCGTCGATTTCTTCTCGGCTGGAGGGGGGGGGGGGGGGGGTGATAAATCATGTCAACCATTTTCGGCAGGATGTGGTTTAAATAAGACTATTGTATCAACTATGCTTCTATTGTCTTCAAACGTACGCGGGTATAGAATACGAAAACGTTTTGGCGCTTACGGAACCATCGGCCCTGTTGGTTCCGTGAGTGTCGGTGATTAATTGCATTGTTTATGAATAACACAAATCTTTGCAAAGTATTGGACATCTATTTGATATCAAACAACGGTACTACAAATATTACCCTGTGATGTTTATTTGCGAGGGAGTCAAATGTACGACACACTGACCTACATAATTTATTCTCCGTATCATTATTGTTGAAAGCCGTGACGTATTTATAAATAACAACATGAACAAGAACGGGGTTCAAATGGGAGGCAACTCCCACCATGGGCGTCAATCACGGGGAGAGGGGGGGGGGAGATTAACCCCCCCCCCCCCCCCCCCCCCAATATTTGGGGTTTGCAAATATTAAGAAGACATTAACATATAGGGATATTGCCCCCTCTTATTCATTATGTGATGCATGTTTTGTGAAATTACATGACCGAATTCGCCCCTGAGCAAGAAACGCGTGAATTTGAATGACCCTTGTGTGAATTTGGGTGAGAAAAGTATGAAATTGACCGGGAAAACCTATAATTTCTCTTCTTTTTTGTGCTTGTTTTTCATGTTCTTCTTAGCTAAATATAAACGAAATAATATCATATTTCCATTAGGATAAACGAACTTACTACTTCCCGATACCGTGCGGATCAACCTATCGCGCTCCCTTCCAGACGACGTTAGTGCGCATTTGAAATTGTGCTGCACTGACGTAATCGGCGCCTCAGCCAATAGCGTCTGGGTCTGCCTCGTGACGTCACGCCAATTCGACACCGGAAGTAATTGTTCCCCTTCCTGTGTCAGTATCTGCAGTGAAGTGTCTGTGAAGTTGACTGTTGCCGTGCACGCGAGGGTGGCGTTCTGTCCTATGTTGGGCTGGTATGGTGCCGTGAAAGATTCGATTCTCTGCACGGGAACTGTAATAAATAGTGTCAACGAAAAAAGAAATATGAAATGCTAAAAGTAATTGCAGCTGTTGAACTGGTTAAGAGCCGCGAAAAAAAAGAAGAAAAAACATAATTGTCTGCGCCGAAAGTTGTATCACGTGCGTATGGATAATACAATTATTCAACTATTTTACGTACGTTAAATTAAATGTGGAATATAATAACACAAGAAAACAGAAATGCTACCATTAACTTTGTATTCCATCATGATTTTAATAATTGTTTTGTAAACAGTTGCCATCGATCTGAGAATGTTGAAATATATTATCTGAACATGATATTGATTAACAGCTAATCCGACCATATTACTGCTTAAGGCTCTATAATAGTATTCATTGTACCATTCGGTATAGACGCACACTTAACATAATTATTATCAACCCAGCATTCAAAGTGAACAAGTTCACTCCCCAAGGAGCAACCCAACCACTGACCTTGACAATTGCTCCCTGTCCAACCATCTGCACAGCCACCGGCCTGCTCGCAGCTCCCCGTATCTCCCCGGCAGAGGGCGTTATCACGACAGTGGCAACTCTGTTCGCAGTCGGCTCCGTACGTCCCATTTTGGCATTCTGCAATACAATGCAACATAGAAAAAAAATACTAATTTGATGAAAATGTAATCCTAAAATGTGATATTTCAGGTTGATGATGCTTATCTACTTTACCGGCATTACAAGAATTAAGTTTTTAACAGAGAATCGCAACTATCGCAATTCTTGGACCCCTTTGAAAAAAATCTTGTAGCTGACAAAGCAATCCATCCCGTGAATGGAGAATACAATAATAGAAAAATAAATAAATACATGTACTGTATATACATACATAAATAAATAAATAAATAAATGAATAAATAAATGAATAAATCAATCAATCAATCAATAAATGAATAAATAAATAAATAAGTAAATAAACTATTCAACTTGTCATTTTGTCAGCTCCTTGAATGGTGCAACGTTGAGCCTTAAAGGTGCAAAGATGCGCATATTTACGGAGCTAACCAGTTTAGCAATAGTTTGCAATTAAAATGTGCAAGGTTAGCCCCTTAGAGAGTACCATTTATTTTATTTTATTACAGACAAGTGGCTGCTTATAGAGAGGTGGTCACTAACACAGGTTTTCAATGTATTTTGAAAGCGACGGGTTTCGGCATATCTCAGGATCGCAGTGGTAAGACGTAGTAGTGCAGTAAAAATAATGATGAAACATTTCAAAAACTATAATTAGTCATATAAATATAGGAGGCCTATATGGACGGCACGTTATGGGATTTCCCTTAGTGGTCAAGCGGTCAGTATGAAAAATATAGCAGCTGTACATGAACTATTACAAGCTATTTTTGTTTAGAAAATCAGCGCGAGATACAGATTACGGTAGCTATGTTGTGTCATTTCTGTAAGTGGTCAGACGAAATTCGATAGAAAGGGGAAACAGAAAAAACACGCCGGCCGGTTTCCCACGGGGAGGGTAGCGTCTTGGCACGGGTTGAGAATTCGGATGTCGGCTTGATTATCCACAGGAACAAGGGGGCAAAGTTAGGGGCAAGGGGCGCAAATCCACCCCCCTCTGTGAGAACTTTAGCCTCTTCGCTATACCACTCTCCCATTTGTGGGCGTGTAATGAAATATGTAAACCATATGATTTTCGGCGATAACAACTTTCCAAAGATGGAGGGATGCTTTTTTTCATATGATTTCCATATTTCACAATCACAAATTAATTTTGACAATGAAATAAGAATAAAAAACAATTTGGTGACAAAAACAAAACATTATAAATTACACGAAACTATAATAAATAATACAAATGACATAATCAATCAAGAGAAGTTCGGCAAAATCGTGAACAAAAGGTAAAAACAGGGGAACCGAGCTTTGTAGACCTTTGTAAGGTACAAAACGAACAATTTTCGGCACATACTGAACCACCGCCCGCCCCCCTCCCCCCCCCCCCCCCCCCCCCACCCCATTATAAAACTTCCCCCTATGAGTGGAAAAACTATCCCCTCCTCATGCATGCTCCCTATCTGTATTTAGCCTGTCTAAGCCACTGACAGGAATCTCGGGAAGTCTTCAAACATCACCATCGGTCACGTGATGTCCCCTCTATGACGTCACATGTGACCGATAACAGGGTATTTTACTATTTATACACGCACTCGCTTATCTATAATGCATAACGTTACTGCACTTGTATGTTATAATGTGAATGTCTATCTAGAGAATCTTTGCCCATAATAAATCGCTTTGCGGTCGGAAAACGTCCCAAATTAGAAATTACTTGCCTTTCCACCGACCAATCAGGTGACGAGTTTTGTAGCTCGAATTATATTTTGAAGTTCTTGTTTTGTTTTGCAAGTTTTGTATTTTATACGATTCTACAGTATACATACATTATTACATTTCATGCTGATAGTCATGGCGTATAAATATTATCTTCTGACATAATTATGTGCAATTACTGACGAACGGTTGCTAAAACTTGTATTTCTGTGGTCTGATATAATGTACATGCATGTCCACTGAGTCATGTAATGTGATGTCATATGACCAAGTCATGAGCTAAATGCAAGTAGCATCTGCTAGGCCATTGCATTAACTTTGTACGCGTTTGAAAGTCAACCATTGAAACGTTCAAATCCGAACACTTCAATCGGAAATATTATTCGAAATAGAAATTTGGAAATCGAAAGACGTTCCATGCTTCGATTGGTAATACAAATACAACGAGGTATGTGAGAACTGCAGAAGTTCTAAATATTTTGGGGGGATTTTGATAATGTTTCTATATCCCTTTAATGTTGGTTAAATATCATGTTGTGTTAATATTATTTTTCGTCACTTCATAACCAAACAATAAAATGTAATTTTGTTTTCATAACCATAACCGTTGGTACAGTCCCATCCGCCGAAGCCTGCGGCGCACGAGCAGCCGAAGGGTTGACCAGTACAGAGCAGCGCCCCTCTGCAATCGGTGGTGTTGTCCATCTCCTGACCACACGTGAACTGGCGAGCTGACCGAATGTATTGCTTCCCAGGCCTGCAATATAACATCAATGCAATGGATACAATATCAAATGTAATTATTACCATAGTAATTTAAGAATAAAACATTCAAACACATTATTACCGTAATAATTTAAGAATGAAACATTCAAACACATTGGTATCAAACAATCGTGTTTTACATGCTGATATGAGCGTTATCATAATTATAGTAACTACAGATATTATGATAACGATCATATCAATCCGTCAATACATTCTTACTTTTTTACAGCATATACCCAGCTAGCCACCTGACGTCGGGCCGATGTCGGAATTTGGTTGCCGGATGTCGGCATATCGCCGTTGGCTCGAGGTTAAAATGTCCGCCAGCCCAACATCGTCACGACGTCATTTTTGTGATATATTGGCATAACGTCATTTCCCACATCATGTCATGAGATGATGTTGGGCCATTGTCGGAAAATGACGTTATGCCAATATATCACAAAAATGACGTCGTGACGATGTTGGGCTGGCGGACATTTTAACCTCGAGCCAACGGCGATATGCCGACATCCGGCAACCAAATTCCGACATCGGCCCGACGTCAGGTGGCTAGCTGGGTAGCTTGAATGATTTGTCATATTATTTGTATAGTTTGTATATGGTTATTTATTTGTTGATATGTTTCTATAGTGATGTAAACATGACTGTATTTAACTATAGTGTGTATTTTAGCTCATAAAGGACTTATTATAATTATATATATCGGTTTTTTATTGAACACATACAATAAACAAGATTTGTAGTCCGAGGACTAAAGTGCCTTGCGTGCAACACAAATATAACATTCATGAATAAATATATTACAACACAATAAAAATATTACTTAACATCAAAATACAACAAAATAATATATATTAATAAATGCATTTGGCAAGATAAGCACTAACATGGTAGCCTAACAATTTGATTATTATAATAATGCATATCCTCATAATTCAGCCTCGGCTTCGATGAAATAATGTTAATACGGTATACCTTTATTGAATTTAATTGAAATCAATTTCATTATCCGTCACAATAATATTTCTTATCGAAAACATATAACTCCAAAATATTGACTATCAAGATGTTAAGAAACTTTGGGAAATACTATTGTAATTTTAAAGCTTACGCTTCAAAAATGGTGGGTCAATAATGTTTGATTATTGAAAAATAAGAACATAATTTGTTTTATCACGTAATATTGACCGTAATAGATTTATAAGATGTATATTTCTTCGTATTGGTAGTTAGAACTGTGTCAAACGACTTCGGGTCAAAAACTTCACGTCTTTAAAGGGGCCCTGCAACCCAAATGCATGTTGACCTCTGTTCATCTGTATTAGTGTACACATTCAATATTTGTAAACAGTTTGACCCAAATATGTTTTGTATATTTTTAAACATTTTATCATTTATTTGTCTTCATGTTGCTAAGCCCCACCTCCTAAAAAACCCTCCAGAGCAAATTCTATTGTTGACCTGCAGTGACATCATTTGTCAATCACTGGTCAGCTACCATGAGATTAACAAAAGATGAAAGTACAAAAAGATTAGGCTAATCACAATAGCATCACACGGTTGAATAGAATACCAACTCACACAACTTCAATTACAATAGATGTTGCTATGTCAGAAGAGAAGCACTGTCTAAGCTATTTCATGGAGGTATGCAGGGCATGCTTTTGTGTGGATGTTCTTTTTGTACTTTCATCTTTGGTTTATCTCATGGTAGCTGACCAGTGATTGACAAATGATGTCACTGCATGTCAACAATATAATTTGCTCTGGAGGGTTTTTTTAGGAGGTGGGGCTTAGCAACATGAAGACAAATAAATGATAAAATGTTTAAAAATATACAAAACATATTTGGGTCAAACCGTTTACAAATATTGAATGTGTACACTAATACAGATGAACAGAGGTCAACATGCATTTGGGTTGCAGGGCCCCTTTAAGTCTCAAATCGTCTATCTGATAATTATCCAATCTACCGTTTACGTCAAACCAGAACCGTCTCTGCAAACGAGAAATTAGCGAGTTATAAAAATCAGCGAGGTAACTTGTCTAAAATTGAGTTTACGAATGTTGGGAAACGAATGGAGATGTTTCGGGGCAGATAAGGCCTCAGATGAGTCAAATTAGCTTAGTCGATTGGGAATCGGTCGTTTAAAGGGACTGATTTGATTTTGTTTATATAAAGCACACATCAGCACAAGTTATTTGGTCTACCAATGCTATAAGAAAGTCAACTTTGAAAGTACTGTATCTTAAAAAGTTTGTGTGGATATTATTTTTCTCAAGTTAAGCTCCAAAATTATGTTTCTTCATTACTGTGGAACATTGTTGTAAAGAGCTCTAATATAAGAAAACAAAGTTATTTTACAGGTCTCGCCCTTTCATATGTGTTCGTTGTATATTCCTGATAAGTAAGATATCTGCCTAACATTGTTCCAATGACCTCATTAGAAAGAGGTTCCATTGTGCCATCGCGCAACTTTACACTTTGAGTCTACAAAAGAGAGACAACACCTTTAAGTCTCAGACTTATATTTCCTCTCTGTATAATTGCCTAGATCTCGATGCGATTCGAATGCAGACATGCAGTATTGGGGGCACATTTCCGCGATAGGATTAATCGCGAAGGTCGACCGGACATAAACAAAACTATATATTTATTCAATAGAGTTTTTCTTTTATGTATATAGGACTAATGTTCAGTGTATGTCTGGTTTAAACGCATGTAATATTATTGCACTGTATGTGAATCACATAACGAATGTTGAATTAACTAAATTGTCCTCGTTTATAGCAATATACTTTCATGTTTATAACCATCGAGGTTATATAACCTGGCATTTATGTTCAGTGTCATTGTTTAAACTCAAGTAATGTTATTACAATGTGAATAACATAATCAATAACGTTATTGTCTCTATTGGATTAAGTCATGTTGGTTGTTCTTGAATTATTTGAATTCTGTATCACTATGAACTTTAAAATTGTACCAACTTGATGTACATCCTTCTGGTATGTGGAAAGTTTTACTGAACTTCAAGATGCCTACAAATAAGGAGGACATTGTTTTTTTACAATACGCATTACCATTTTGGCACGTCTCTCCAGCAAATCCGGGAGGACAGGCGCACTCCCCCGTGACGTCATCACAAACACCGCCGTTCAAGCAGTTTGGGCAGTCCTCGTCACAACCTCGTCCCCAGAAACCAGCTGGGCAACCTTTGTCGCAGGGGGAAAAAACATGCAAAATCTGGTAATACAAATTTTCTAACGTAAGGAGCAGTCGTATATAATATGCGATAATATTTGTAAAACGTTTTTTCCGCTCTGTCATCTTTCTTTGTTATTCTTTAACATGCAAGTTTGTTAAATGTTTTATTGTAATTGTTTTTTTTGTTTTTATTTGCTGATCCATTGACTTCATGAAATAGTTCCCAAAGTAATATGTGAGACTTCAATCGTTATGCCCATATCATTGTAAAATACTTCTGAGTGACGTGTGATATTTTCATAGAAATAATACAGTTCACCTAGTAAAAACAAATGAACATTGATGTCAGATTGTATCACCTACGGTCCATAGAGGGCTTTTCATTTCAGTATTGTATATATCCATATAATACGGGGAACATTTTACAAATCAAGACCATTTCATTCGTTTATTACCATAAGCCAAATAACAAGATTACAAGAGAAATGTAACAACTCAAATTAATGATTTTTTATTACATTTGACAAAGTTGATGGATCACTTTAATGTTTTTGAGTAAATTTGCGTGAGTGAGTGTGCGTGTCTGAGATTTACAGATAATAATGCATACTTATGTGGATAACGATAATATTACCAGACAATGGGCAGTAGCTAGTCAATTAAATGATTTTGGTATAATATAATTGTGATAAAAGGTCGAGAATCAACTCAAACTATACATTATAAAACTTCTAAACAAAGCATTTAATTCTTGGATGATATTTGTTTAGTCAGCAGGGTGTTATATAATTACGATGTTTCCGTTCCTAATTGTCATTCTAATCCCGTGTGGTTATATACGTAAAGAAAGGGGTATAGTGCCCAGCCTTGCGCTTATACTCCCCCATCACACACGCACACGCACACAAACACACACACACACACACACACACGCACACACACACACACACAAACAAACACGCTCACACGCACACGCACACACACACACATTCACACACACACACACACACACACACAAACAAACACATTTTTTGTTTTTAGTGATGTTGAATTCCTCCAAATAAAAAATACATAACAATACAAACAACTAAATAATAATAGATAAACATGCATTAACATAATTATTAAGACCACTGCTACCCCATTTAATTTCTCCTCGACTCTGCCTCTATATCTTAATAATCTGTACCAATGTTACGAAGACAAGGGGTGATTCAACTTGCGATCTCGATGATATCATCATCTCCGCGGTCGGTCCGATTACGAAAAGCTCAATTGGATTGGGACTTCACGTCTGAAAATAGCCATTCGCATTGTCAAAAGTACAAGTGACTTTATGGTTACAGACATGTTCTCCAAAAATATCACGAATTTCATGTGGCAGTTAATCCTTTATATTACATCAATTCAATAAATTATGAATTGATTTCAAAGTGAAATCACAAAGTGTTGTTGGTTCGAGTCCTACTTTTTGTTTTGTTTTAAACGTGGTTCGGACTATTAAATCAGAAGGCTTGTGCAAATCTTGAAAACGACTTACGCACGGTGCGTTATACACAGTGAATGTGAAACGTATTACTCTCGATGAATAGCTGAATAAGTAAGTCCTGATAGAGGGATATTTTACAAAATATGTAACTGAAATTCTTCCTATGGCATGTACGATCAGTATAATTGATCCTCTAATAACTCTCATATCTCACAGGTAAACTGATAACAGATTATAAGAAAATAGTCATGAAATATCAAGCGTGAGAATGAGTTCTATAAAGACTGACAGCTCGAACGGATCTCCCGGTGGATTTGAGGGCCCCGTTGCTGAAAGAGATGCAATCGAAATGTAAGTTACACATTGTAAGTTACAATTAATTGTAAGTCAGAACATTTGCGCGTTTCAATCAATCATATTTGTTCATTTAGAACACATGATCTGACTTACAATTAATTAATTGTAACTTACAATCGATTGTATCTCTTTCTGCAACGGGGCCATGATCATCATCTTGCATTGGCCCCCCTCACCTTGGATATGTCTCATTCTGGAAGACGTAATAAAAACAGGGGTCAAGGAATTGACCGCTGACACTTGTCCAAAACAGGTGTAAATGTGTTTCATTCTCATCACCTGGCTCAATTGACCTCGATTCGCTAAAAGTACATAACACATCTTCCGTATATTCACTCACATGAATATAGTCAACCGCGTTATATGTACGCTGACTCATATCATTGATTTCAAGTGCTCCCGAATGTCCTCTCATCCTAGCTCTTATAGTCTAGTCCCACTACACCGTTTCTCTTCCCGTTTCTTATCAGACCAAACTTTGGCGAAACAGTTAGTATCTAGCAACGAAATGGCCACAGTCTATTAACAAGCAGACATCGGAAACGGGTCGAATTATTCCGAACTTGATCCGCATAATTTCGTTTCCTGCCAATATCTGCTAGTACCTTCAGGATGTCAAACGGATAGGAAACGGAAGGAGAAATGGAGCAGTGAGACTAGGCTATAACAAAGCTTCGAGTTTTAATGCTACAAACGACTGGTGAAAGAATACAGCGAATAGTTCATGTGTTATGAGGAGCTACTTGCGACTGCCACTGCTCGTCTGATAGCCTCCATTCTTCTTCTTCTTCTTCTTCTTCTTCTTCTTCTTCTTCTTCTTCTTCTTCTTCTTCTTCTTCTCCTACTCTTTGAGCTATGAGAGTTAATATCTACGGTAGACAGCACCACATTGGTCCACATAATAATAACAATAATTAGGATGTGACACTTCCGTTACATATGGTCATCAGGTGAAGTTGAAACCATCTCAATCACTTATTAGATACTTAACTAAACTCCCCGGGGAGCATAATAATTATCCGCCGTAAACTGACAGGTTAGCCAAACCAACTTATAAAGTGCCAGTATCCGTACAGCTCTGTAAACACTGGGTTAATTTTATGACTGAAAAGGAGCAAAGAAAATGGGATTCCAGCGTGAAGCGCGTTAATTTTATGATAGAATTGGCACCTTAGTAAGATGACGAAGTCTAAGAATTAACCGGTCACACAAAGCACAATAAAACAAGCCCTAGGTGTAAGTCCCGTCTCTCTCAGAGACAGGTGTAAGGTACAACATGGTCGCAGGGGGCGATGATTCACCACTTGTAGCAGCATCCCTATATCTTTTTATTTTTTATTTTTTTACAAATCACGTTCACGATGCTATGTAAGGGGCAGTGTGTACCACGTAGGTGAAAGGTTTGTTCCCCCTTTTTAACTACCACACTGCACTCTAGTACCAGGTAACTATAGGTCCGTCTGTTTCTGAATGAAACAAGAGTATGTATAACATGTATAAAGTGCCCCTTTGGATGTGGTCACCTTGTATACCCTTTTGATACCTATATAGGATTTTCAGGGAGTAGGTTGATAAGGGTAATGATTCCACCCCCCCCCCCCCTCCCTTTGCAGCACACCCCTTTTGTTATATGGGACTGTCAAGCTCTATGTGGGAATGGGTAAATAAGGACAATGATTCATGCACACCCCCCTCCCCCCCCCCCCCCCCCCCTCCCTCTCTTATTGCAGCAGATCTTTTTACAATA
>JBAMJV010002993.1:7500-27500 GCA_037951105.1 Echinarachnius parma | reverse complement strand
CTAATAGGTTTACCTCCACCGTGCTCGAAAGGTATACAAAATTATAAACGACTAGGTAAAGGGCCTGTTATCATTTTAAAAATAGCCGTTAAAACTCAAGAGGGCGCTCTCTAAAAACTTATTGGTTTCAACAATTTTCATTTAAAATTGTGCATGTGATGTTTTGTTAAAATAGTGATTAATTAGAGATATCATGAACAACTATTTAAAAACCTCTTTTCACATTTTGTTGTTGCAAAAAGTGTATAAGCATTGTATGTATTTTTTAAGAGTCGAGGTATCGCCTGGCTAGACGATATTATAAATAAATTATTTTGAAATCAAATTTTACAACTATGAAAGCATTCGAAAGGGAGTGATTCTCATTTCTCATATTTTACACAATGAACTTTCAAATGGCATTAAAACCGACCAAAACCTGTACAATAACATTACAAACAAACCGACCAAAACCTGTACAATAACATTACAAATAAACCGACCAAAACAAACAAATTTGTTTGGGGGAAGTACCAATACTCAAGTGTACCTTTAACTATTTCAGGCTAATACACAAATATGGATACTCTTTTTGTCAAAATAGTACCATAATGTAGTGTTCTGACGCGACACGTGACATTGTCTGACAGTAACAAGGTTTACTTTTTATAGATCGAGTTTAATGGGTTTAGACAGCTCCGTAGCTATTTTCCTAACTAGGAATCGTTGACATTTAGCCATGAAGCCATGGAAAGGACACCTTGTCTCGCACATTCCCTTTCAAAATAGTGTAGAGTGTCATGTCCTTCTCTGCTCACTCCTGATAAAGAAACACAATACTGTTTGCCCTGCAGTCACAAATTGTATGTCAACGTTTGTTTAATGTACACAACTTTGTTGACTAGTATACTATATAATAATGACACTATCAGAAGCATAATGGAAATTGACACCACTATATACTGTAAGTATATTCTATGTTACTGAAGTGTGTGTATGAAATAATAAGAATGCTCATAATCATAATTGTTCATTTGTTTAAATTTTAATGACAGTGATTCATATCTTCCGAAGTGGTTCATATTTACGAAACAGATTCCTTATTTTCTGAATGATTTATCCAGTCTTGTATTTATTTGGATTTTTTTTTGTATCTACCAATTTCACAATCAGATGAATCTTAGCAAGGGTGTCATAATTATCTACATTAAAACATAATGGCATGAAATATGATATTCATTATAATGATCAACAAAACGCGGTAACGTTTCTTGTCATCGCTCCCCACTCTTGATGAGTTAATAAATGCGTTTACAAACCATACAAATTTTACAAGTATAATAATTTAGTGAATTAAATAATCAATTTCCGAGTGGCTCATGTTGACAATTTGTCAAATGTCAGAGGAAATAAAAAATGCAGAAAAGTGTTAATTACACGATTTAAATATTTCGCAAGATCGAAATAGAACTGATGAAAACTGTCAACAGGATGAAGTTCTCCAATATCAGAGGAATGACAGAGCTAATGGCAAGGATAAACCAACGGAAACGAAGAAAAATTAGTCGAAAAGAAATTAATTAAAGAAGAAAAAAAACGTTTCAAATGTAATACAGCCTTACATCAAAACAGGATCGAGCAATTAATGTTTCTATCATCAGGAGCGGAAGAGCGTACATAGCCATAGCTGATACTTGGCTATCCATCAAGACCCGAGTCATACGATTCCACTTTAATCTTAAACGAGGGGTGTAGCCATACACGGTCATCCCAGGGACTGGAAGGGGATCGGCGAAAGTCGGGAAGGGGGTATAGAGTACAGAAGCTATGACGTCATAACAATCTATTTTTAGAATGTTCAGATTTGAACTTTATTTTCCGAAAGAGCATCAAAAATAATGTCCAAATGTCGAAAAGCAATTGAATATGTAAAGTATTGGCTGAGATATGCCAATCCGAATGATATTGTTTCCAATAGGCAATCAGTGTTATAGTGCTCTGGTTCAAAACCCATAGGAAATCCATAGAAACCCATAGGCCTATGGGTTTCTATTGGTTTCAATAGGGAAAGTGGAATATAGGTTTTTATGGGTTTCTATGGGACCAATATAGACCAATAAGATTGTCCTATGGGTTTCCTATGGGTTTCTATGGGTCCCATAGAAACCCATAGGAAGCCCATAGAAACCATTACAGACCAATAGGATTGTTATATGGGTTTCCTATGGGAATTTCGACTTGGGTTAGCACAGATGGGGCCCAGATGGAGTGAAGACAGCACTAATTCGGGGCAATGGGGGAACAATGAGTGTGCAAATTAAGACAGGGCAAATATGGAGCAAAGATGTCGCTATGACGATGCGAAGATGGTGCAAAGACGGGACAAAGATGAGGGGCAAAGACAGGGCACAGACAAAGTGTAGACAGGGCAGAGATGGCATTGAAATGGGATATAGATATAGGAATAAGACCAACGAAGGTTGCTCAAAGCGGGGGCCGGAAATAGATGTAGGCCAAAGACGACGTAATGACGCAGCAAAGACTAGGACTAATACAGAACACACGTGGAGTAAAGATGGAGCAAACTAGAGCAAATTGTATCAATTGAAACCTTTAAATGACACATAAATAGTAACCCCCCCCCCCCCTTCCTGACCATTCTTAGCAGACAAACTTAACATATTCAACCTATTAAGCTTAATCTACAAGACCCCCGGTACCCTCCCCCCCCCCCCTTTTCTTCTTCTTCTTCTTACCCTAGTACTAGTAGTTCTTTATTTGTTTATTGTTGTTAAGATTTGCCCGATTTTTGTTGTTGTAGATAGTTATTTAGTCTTTTTACATTGTATTATTATACTTGTTGTGTATTTACTTGTCGTTTTCCATGTATTGTCACGATTGTATGTTTTTATCTTGGCCTGGACCCCTTTGAAAAACAGCTTGTAGCTGACAAGGGCAATCCATCCCATGAGTGGAGAATAAATAAATAAACAAAATTGATGCCCCATCTGGGAAGATGATGGGCCCCGGCGCAATCTGATGGGTCATCTAGTTGCCCATGCATTGTGAACCAAAAAATAAAAACGGCGTTAGGAACAGACTTTATTCGCCAAAAAAAGGTGTATAGAGAGATACAAAGTGAAAATACGCTGACCAAGGACAGAAAGAGGATATAGACGGAGCAAAACTTTACGAGAGGAGGGCCACAAATTGTGTCATATGTTTGTATGTATTTGTTGTCATCTGGGACGGCATTTGTGTGCGTGCAAGATCATCTACAGGGGGGAAGGGGCGATGCCCCTTTAGCCCGCATCCCCGAGACCAACCATCATCATGGCATGGAAACAAGCTTTATCATATGAAGGGTTCGGTTCCAAAACGAGTTAAATCCACTTTCCAAAGAAATTTGGTTAACGTCATCAATGCAATATAGCTGGCAATAGATCCAAGTCTCAACCCTTCTTTGATCTATAGTAACTATATTATGTCGACAAATGCAAAAACTGCCATAGGGTTGATGAAATATGAGTGAAAATACCGCCTGCGATTAATGACATATGGCCAAGATATAAGCGAGCATTGGAGTGTTGTTTTCTAGAAGTGTTTTCACGCCCATTGCCATAAGTTTGTACACAGCTAAAACGATCCCCGTTTTTTAAATTTTATTAAACCATACATATTTCAATAGCGAAGAGAAGATTTTTTAAAACATGATTTCATACTTTTTTTAGAAAGAGGAATACAATTAGGCATGAACAAAGGAACCACTCAAGTTTCCAGTGAGTTTGGTCGATTCAAGTTACTACATAGATCCCTTTAAAAAATGTTAAAGCGATCGACTTAGTAACATTATCCAAATCCTCTATTGGAATTCTAGCGGTTCTCTCATACCTTGTTGTGTTCATATTAACAAAAAAAAGCATGGGATAGGTTTCGGTTTTTCGAATTACCCTTTCGTTAAGAAGATATTTGCTATTGAAGTGTTCAGATGTTAAATTATCCACTGGATAGTCGAAACCGTGTACAAAGTCTGTGCAATGAGTTGGTGAACATCGTCCATTTAACTTGAAATGTTCACATAATACCCAGTGGACATATCTGAAAACAACAATATGCATTAAATCAACCATTCATCACTTTTTGCACATGTCAACAAAGTTACTAGATCCCTTTAACATGTTTAAGACAAAATGATTAGTCATCCCCTCTAAACAAATAAAAAAAATTTAAAGAAGAGAGTAATTGGTCACGTATACAAAGTCGGATAAATCAATGCGCATTTTTGTCCAAAGTTGATACAAACTGGAGTTACGATGTTTTGGAATCAAGCTCAGTCTTCATGTTCCCATTTATAATCGCCGCCGAATAAAAAGCATCCGCAAACACAGACAAGCGGAAGAGGGGATCCCTAAATCGGCAATTCACATGCCGGAATCACTTCCGGTTCATGGCTTCCATCATGTCATCGCGGAGCGAGTATTACTCAGCAAGCGACACAGACGTAATTTCATCTCATAAAGACCTACGCACTAAATGGAAATGATAAAAATGTTGCCAAATGTTACCCGGCAGACATGACAGATGAATACGTAGATACAGTGGGCGCGAAGAAGTCTTGAAAATATTAAAACTCAATTGACAGTGATGAAACATCCTTTAAAAATAGCATAATTTAGGACCTTTGCAAGCTTAAAAACCTTCGAGTGCATGATTTATTTCATGAATGTCATCGGCAGTTACAAATCACTTATAGGCGTGGTAACAGGACAAAGACATAATAAATGCAATCGTGTACACTGAAAGCGTTCTTTAAAGAGATATTACTAGACGACAAACCCTAGGTCACGTCCGAAACTGTCTGACATGAATACCATTAATAGGGATGATTAATCTTTTCGGATGAAAACAAAAACAAAGTTGGTTTAGTTATTGAACTCTATTTGACTGTCGCCCGATTATGTGACGAAAATGATTTGCAAAATGTTCGCTGTATACGTGATCACGATAGATAGAAAGATTGAAAGAAAGCCCTTTATTTCACTGGAGATAGAAAGCAAGGTGAATAACTTAGCATAACGATTATCATTTTTTTTCTGACGCAAGATCAAAGTATATTTCAAAGCTATCAATCAATAACTGTGTGTGCGATTCAACAAAGTAACCCAGAAAGGTTCATTATTTTTTGTTTGCATTGTATTCCTTTCTGAATATGCGTTTTCAATTGTATGGACGTGGTGTGGCAAGATTGGTAGAGCGCGCGCTCTCCAATGAGTTGGATCCCGTTTTCGAATCCAGTGCATTGTCAGTTGCGTGTGTCCTTCAGCAAGACAATTAATCCACTATAAACTTCTATATTTTATCAAAAAATGTTGTTGTGACTTGTTTATGTAAATGTATTTTTCTTGTTGAAAATGAAATAAAAATGAACCTTGCACCTTGAACCTTGAACTATTGCTGCTCTCTACCCAGTTGTATAAGTGGGGACCCAGAAGGATGTGAACGTGGTCCATTAGCACTCTGTTCGCCTAACAAGCAACTGGCTGGAATACTCCCTAGGGAGTGGAAAATGTGCACTTTGTGTGCAGGAATGTTTGAAGTGTTTATCCGTTGACCGGGGTGATAATAATCGCGCTTAGAGGCTCATTGCTCATTGCTCTAGAAATATATATTATTATTATTAATTTGTATAATGTCTCTCCCGAAAGAAATGTGATGTTAATTGTTCAATAGAGAGATCATCAAAAACAATTTTAAAACCAGTTTTGCCTATTTTCATACATGGTAGGATTTATAAGATTTATAAATTTGGTCCCCAATATTTATTCAAATCAGATATATTTATGGATATTTAGCTGTTTCTGAACCAATTTTCATAAAATGAAGTTGATTCTGTCTTTCAAAATGTGTGCTTTTCCAAATCCAAACAAATTATTTCTTGAAGCGCCCTCTAAACGAAAACAGAACTACCGAAAAAAATTATTTTAGGACCCCCTCGTGCAATTCAACATAACAATTTCTTGCGAGTATCAATTAAACATTTTAAAGGGATCTAGTAACATTGTCAAAATCCACATATCTTATTTAGAACTCTAGTGGTCTATTCATACCTTGTTGTATTCGTATTACCATTAGAAGCAGGGAACAGGTTTTGAATTTTCGAATTTCCCTTTTATTACAAAAATGTTTACGATTGAAATGTTTGGATTTTTAATTATCCACTGGATGGTTATAACTGTGTACAAAGTCAGTACAATGAGCATGCGAATATCACTTTGTATTTTCGCATAATATCAATTTAACGTGAATTTTCCACACAGTAATCAGTGGATATTATCATATCACAACAATACACATGTTATCAACCATTCACCCCTGTTTGCACATGTCAACAAAGTTATTAGACCCCTTTAAAACACAGGATGGAGAAAATCACTGTACTTGCAACTGTCTATTGTAAAATTTGTAAATAAGTTCAAATCAGATCAAATACAAATTAATGTGAATTAATACTACACATGACATTTTGTCCAAACTGTTGGCAAACATAAATTCATTTCCTGTCGCGATGTGAAGTAAGCGGATAACTGTTAAAGTGATCTTATAACATTGTCCAAATCCACACAACTTACTTTGAAATCTCCGCTCATATGCTTTGCTGTTGTATTTACCAATGGAAGCATGGAAAAGTGGATTTTTTTCGAATTGCCCGTTCGTTAAAAAGATATTTACGATTGAAGTGTTTGGAATTGTAATTATCTACTGGAAAATTGTAACCGTGTACAACGTCAGTGCAACGAGTTAGCAAAGATCGCTTTAAATTTGAGCTCATTACTTGGTCATATGACATTCATTTACTATGGAATTTTTACACATCACTCAGTGGACATATCAATACACAGAAATGCACGTTTTATCAACCATTTGCCCGTTTTTTAACATGTCAACAAGGTTACTAGATCACTTTAAACCAAATTGGCAAGTGAAAAAAGGTTTTGCCCAATATTTTGTCCGTCGGACGAGGAATGAGTCACGTGATGACTCTGGTAGCTGCACGCACTGATATAAAACAATATAATTATACTATATGTAGATTCCCTTGTGCACTTTTGAAGCTGTTGCACGGCCATATAACGAGTCCTCCCAAGTCATGTGGTCAGAAGATATAATATTGCCCTTATTATTCATGTCACTGCCATTATGAAATTGCATTGGGTAGATGAACAGACAAACACAAATAGCGTCCATTCATCTTAGTTAAGTTTGGATATTGGCGTAGACTAGTGATATATCCATTCCAATGTTAAGTGTAGATCGATGGGCATTACACCTGTTGACCAAAAGGGATTAAACATAATTTCGACAGAGAATATCACATCTCTTTTTTTTTTTTTTTGCAAAGGGTAGCGTGTCACGTGCAATTGCATGTGGGAGTCGAAGAAGAGTAGGAACAGGATCAAGCTTATGTCGGGCATATAGTGTCAATAAACCACGAGCTTAACTGATCAAAAGTAGTTCAGATTCATAAATCATATGCATAGTGCCCTCTTGTGAACGCATTGCGCAATGAGCGCACTGCATAGTTGCTCAGTGATATTCAGTGTACACAACCGTGGTGTAGCATCCATATACGCATGACAATATTTAATCAATCAGTGCGGGTGAAAAATCGAACGACCCTTAGCAACATTAACAAAAAATGATTAATGACCGATCGTAGAGCTTGAACGCCGAAGTGGACGTAGTCCAATGTGCTCCGATGTAACCCGTCGTGATGTTTTATTGATCGATTTGGAAACGTCCCATCGATCGTTTATCACACA
Organism: Echinarachnius parma; assembly: GCA_037951105.1. Classification (NCBI taxonomy): domain Eukaryota; kingdom Metazoa; phylum Echinodermata; class Echinoidea; order Clypeasteroida; family Echinarachniidae; genus Echinarachnius; species Echinarachnius parma. The sequence continues at coordinate 19,701 of JBAMJV010002993.1, read as the reverse complement.
ACTTGTTTTTATCATCATTATCTTATCGATACGGTGGACATCGCAAAGTCCGGTTCACCAACATTCAAATGTGCGTTCGTTGAAGGATGGCCCTTTTCCTAATACATAACGTGAATTAGAATTTACTTTACATATATAAAAAGTTGTTGATATGTCGGACTTGCCAGGACTTAACCCTATAGGACATACATACAATAATATTATGTGTTAGCAAAACAGCGTATTCCAGCTCTGTGATTGGTCAAGAGCAAACATCGTTCGATGTTTCAAATCGATGGTGTTTGATGTTTCTTCTCACTGCATCAATCCATCTATATATTTAGGATCAAGGTTTGTCGACATTTGATGCGCGCCATAAGAGCTATGCCCACTTTGTACCACTGGGATTATGTGACAGTATGATTTGGAACTTTCAAAAACAGGAAGATTGGAATTATGTATGTCGCAAACTACGACTTACTGAAGATTAAAGATACTATTGAGTATTTTTTAGTATTTGTGGTTGAATAATTGTGAAAAATTGCCTCGAAAAAAAGTTTAACTTTATGGTAGACATAGTGTAATGTATCGTCTGGTGCACAGCAATTTAATGGACTATACAAACTCTCGTAATAAATCCACATGACGCAATGCGCGCAAACATAATTATGTACACTGATCAGCTGATGGGACACTGTTAAAGTATAGTTGGCCGTTGACACTCTCCAACGTTTAAAACTTCTTCGAAATGTAAGTAAACAAATGTCGAAGCAGATTGAGACAAATCCTATTCATTTCCAAAAACGGAAAATGAAGGTATATAACTTATCGAAAATAAAGAAATACACAAACAAACACACACACAAAAAAAAAAAAACATTTTTACCAAAACTCGAGTATCTCTTTAAGTTTGCCTGTACGTCGAATTTAGATGTACCCCGCGAATGCGCGTTAAAGGGCATCCAACATAATTGGTCATGACCATTTATTACACGAAATGGATAGGCGAGGTAGTTATTCAATTTCTCCTGAAAATAGGTTCGAGGTTATCTTGCACATGCATTTACGATGGTCTGACAGCTTGTGTCACCCGAATCAGTGCATCTAAATAGCAGATTATGGGGAAAGTTATGGAAAACATGCTTAATGGCCCAACTACTCCATTAAAATTATTGAAAACTACTGAGTACTGCTTGTATCCGTTATAAAGGCTAATGTAATCAAATATGTATACATTTTAAAATGAGGAGCACATAATATGAGTTTTGAAATAAAAGAAAAGACAAAAATAAATAAATTGGCGTAATTGTTCAACATAAATGGAGAACGCCAATAAACACAAAACAACAACAACAAGTGGAAACGTGCCGAGCTTTCGGACGATACCTAGCAGATCTTTTTTATTTTTTACTACAGATTTCGAGCACTGCGCAGAAGCTTTACACGTGCCAATTATTTTTGAACAAAAAAACTAAAAATAGCTCATTATCATTTCTTAACATTCACAGATGATTTATGATAATTTGTCATTGATACTGTCGGGGGATAAAAATAAAAAACAACAACATATGTCCACATTTTTGTTTAGAGAGTTTCCTCACCCACACCCACGCCCATGCACCACCCCTCCCCCTCCCCCCCCCCCCCCCAAAAAAAAGAAGAAGAAGAAGAAGAAGAAGAAGAAAGAAAACGATCTGTAGGCAGGACAAGGACATTTTTCCACAGAGAGTGGGAAGGCAAATCAACCCATTCCGCTCGCTACACAACGGCTATATATACAGATATATGATTATGCTTTACTTTATTGATAATATTAGAGCTAATGCAAATGTGCCAATGCCTTTATAGTGGCTATAACATTTGGAAGATAAATTAAAAACATATTCTTTTTAAAAATCGGAAATGAACACAAACTAAGAATGATTTCTCATTAGTATTGTCTCACGTTATTGTATTGTTATTTTGCTGTACTTCTAGCGAGCTAAATATAGCACCTCAAATCAAAAGTTGTCTGACTTATAAATCAGTGCTTATATCCGAACCTATAGTCATAGTTGAGACATCCGCTCGCGTATGTCCGCGGAGGATTAATGCAGTTCGTATAAATAAAACAAATTGAATAGTTTCTCTATGTTTCGGTCCATGGTTGAAACGATAAATGCGTTTAACATTTTAAAGGGGTCTAGTACATTATGTTGACATGTGCAAGCACTGAAAAAGGCATTGATGAAATGTATACTTCTGGGATATAATGCATCATGCATGGATGTCCACTGAGTGAGTGAAAATTTCATGGCAAATGAATTAATGTTATCATATTACGGCCGAGTATAGAGTGGAGATGAAAAACGCTTTTTGCTTACTCATTATCAGCCATCTATCTATATATCTATCTATCTATCTCTATCAGGTTATAGTTCATCAAGACGTTGGACAAAGCCCTCCTCATGACATTTCCATTCTCTTCTGTCTCTAGCTATCCTATAGTCCACGCGACCGTTCCTAAACTATGATGTTAGTTCTTCTCTCCATCTATTCTTCTGTCTTCCTCTTCTTCTCTTTCCCTTCCTTGGTTGCCATTCTGTTAAAGGGATAGTTGAGTTCTGGTAAGGAGAGTACAGTTTTGGTGAAACTGAATTTTAGTAACCAAAACCTGCATCATTACATTACAAACTAATAGTTATAACTAGAAAGGAACACAACATTACAAATGAGGTAGTAAAGATCATGTTATCATTCAAAAAGAACCGTTTAAACGTAAGAGGGCGCTCTCTAAACACTAATCGGTTTCAACCATTTTGAATAAAATATTGTGCATGTAATGCTTTGTTGAAATAGTGATTAGATAGAGAAATAACCAACAACTATTTAAATACCTATTTTGTAACTTTTTGAAAAGAGGAAGCATTTTTTTGAATTTTTAACGGCTGGTTCAAAATTCTCTAATAAACCTGGGGCCCCAGGTTTATTACAAATTGTTATATTTATGGATATTTCAGCCGTCTCTGAACCGATTTTGATCAAACAAAGATGATTTTATTATTGAAATATTATGCTCTTTCAAATTTTACACTCAGTTTTTCATTACCTCACAAAAAAAAAAAAGTAGTCTAGCGCCCTCTCTGCCAAAACTCAACTATCCCTTTAAGCGATTGGTCCATCTTCACTTTGATTCTCTTACTTTCTCCACGATGCCTTTAACCTTTGTTTTATGTCGTATGACTTTGTGATTGACTTTGTCTCGCAGAGATAAATGCAACATCTTTCTCTCCATGACGATAGCTCGTTGAGCTGTCACGAGCTTATGTTCTAGTTATTTTTTCAATGACCATGTTTCTAATCCATATGTCACGGTTGTTAAAATGCATTTTCAGTAAAGAGTTTGTACAAAGTTGAAAAGCTCCCTGGGACTTTTAAAATCACATCATATTTTTGATCGATGACAAAAGATAATTATTAAAAAAATATATATATTTTAGCTTGATCCAAGGGGAAAACTATAACTAAAAATCAATTCTAAAACTTGTTTAAAAGGTTAGTGAAACACCGTACTTGTTTCATGCTTATATCAGTAAAAGGAAAACAACCTGACATGAAAGGACCACCAGAGATGAAAGCGGGTTTGGTGGATTCAGACAAAGTTACTATACACTCTAAAAAACACCCGGGTCAGAATTGACCCGGAAAAGAGTCCGTTGGGGCCACACTCCGTTCAGGGTCAAAAAATGACCCGGATTAGGGTCATGAAGACCCGGAATTGGGTCACATCTGACCCCATTCCGAGTCATTTTTTTACCCCGGAATGGAGTGTGGCCCCAACGGACTCTTTTCCGGGTCAGTCTGACCCGGGTGTTTTTAGAGTGTAGTTCTCTTTAATAGTTAATTAAGGGATCTAGTAACTTTGTTGACATGTGCAAAAAGTGATGAATCGTTGATGCTATGTACATTGTTGTTATCTGATATGTCCACTGAGTAATGTGTGAATAATAATAATAATGGTGGCTACTTATATAGCGCACGTTCCGTCTTTGGATGTTATTTGGCCAAGTTATGAGCGAAGGTGCTATTCACTATTCATTGCATTGAACACTTAAATCGCAAATATCTTTCTAATGGAAGGGAAATAAAAAATAAAAACATAACCTGTCCCGTGTTTCTATTGTTTATACGAATACAACACGGTATGCGAGACCCGCTAGATCTGTTCCAAATAAGTTTTGAGGATTTTGACAATGTTACTAGATCCCTTTAATGGTTAACAATTAAAGTGCACTGTAATTCTTCCCACCCTCTAACACGATTTCCTCGCTAATTTCCGTGTATGTAGTACCTGAGCCAACTTTCTTCCAATTAAAGCATGTAGCCTGTGTAGATTGTAAATAAATGTTTTGTCAGCCTTTTTGCCTTTTCCCCGCAATATAAACTAAGGAACGGACAGAGGCACTGCAAAGGGTACGTCTCTAGAACTAAATTATGAACAGACAATTATTAGTGACCTAAAATAATCACAATATGCATATTATGGTAAGTAAAAGGCTCCACTCACGGACATCTATTGATGATGGTGGTGATGATGTTGATGATTATGATGATGATGATGATGATGATGATGATGATGATGATGATGATGATGATGATGATAATGATGATGATAGTGATGATAGTGATGATAGTGATGATAGTGATGACGATGATGACGATGATGATGATGATGATGATGATGATGATGATGATGATGATGATGATGATGGTGATGATAATGATGATGATAATGATATAAATGATGATGCTGATGATTCAAATGATGATGATAATGAAAGCGATGACAAGTATAGTGATAAATGACAATCTTTATAATGTTTATTGGGTATAACAATCGAGGTCAGTAAAGAATTCAATTCGTAATATCTATACCAAAAGAGTGAGTGGAAATATGATTAATCATACATTCATTGTCCTCTAACATGTTTACTTTTCTAACCACAATCACTGTCCATGAATGGGATTTCAGTTACCTACCATTGGATTCATAGATACAATTAATTTCTTATTGTGAGTACTATAAACTTCACCCACATAATCACAACACTTACAATGTTATTGTGTTAAAAGAGCATATCCCACGGACCTCAAAATAAACACGATGTTAAAACAGCAACGATGATATTGGTATGATAATTGTTTTCTTCTTTTTGGCGAGGGATGTCTTAAATCCACATGGATTTATTTTCCCGATTGGGAAAGGATGCACATTAATTTCACATGATCTTGGCGGCTAAAACAGTCACGATGTGGCTTAGCAATGTTGGCTTTTCCGTCGTTAATGTCTATCCCCAACATCCTAACAAGGCAAAACGACGTGACATTTTAACTACTTTCCTACCAATTTGTCGGTTACCCATAGACTTAACACATATCCACTTTTCTGCCGTAGGCTGTTGGTTTAAATAGTTTTAATGGACTAGTTACTTTATCCCATTTTTATCCGCGCACACGTATTTTCGAGAGATTAATGATATTTTTCTTAAAATGGAAACCATCTTAGATTTCCCGCCAAATCTTTCGCTTCTTCATTCGTAATACACTGTCGAATTAGCGTTTGTGACGCATAATACAGTGTTTTAATCGATGATTTATAATTACAAGCTTGAATCCAGTGAGATTTGGGGCTGATAAATCAAAAAGCTCCTATCCTAATGCCCAACCTTAATCACTCTTCGAAACTAAAAAAACATTCATGATTTTGGACCAACTTTACTAATACACAGGCGAAAAACAGAAAAGGATTTGTTTTACTTTTTATAACATTGGAAATGAGTGCAGAAACTGTGACCTTTCTTACAACTTGATGTTGTTGTTTTTTGTTCAACCAAGAAATAATATAATAATTATAATAATAATAATATATTTGGTATATATAGCACCTAATATATATTTATCTCTACGCACTTTACAAAGTATATTAAATAAATGTACATTTTGAAATATTTACAATTAACTTAATTATCCTATTCTAACATTAACATAGCATTTAACAACATCTAGCTATACACGTGTGGTGTTTTTGAAGATTTCATAGTAGTGGTAGTGATTTGATTAGAAAAGGACAAGCGGGAATTATGGAATAGAATATGGCTATCCTCTAAACTAACGTTCAACTCGAACCAAATGTTATTGCATCAGAATTATTTCAGAACAATTTGAAAAAATAGAAAATGCTGAGTTCAAACTGATCAATCATATCGATCGGTGAAGAAAAAAATCATACATTATTTATCAATTAAGTATTTTAAGTTAGTCAACTCTCTTAAAATGTCTCGTCAATTAACACACTCCATCGTCAGAACATGAATGTCTACTCAAGCAATCCAATCCCACTTATCATATAATTGCTATTTAAGCACGTCCATTGATTATGAACGTACTACACATATCCAACACTTCATGTCTATACAAACACGGACATACCAGGAAGTTACTATGCGTGGGAGGAGGGGGGCACGTGTGCCCCCCTTCCTGCGCCTCTTGGATCACTGGCTGCACCCCACAGGATGAGTGGTTCTAATTATGTGTCACGGAAGTTGGACAAATCCTGCATGAGCGGGTCAGAAAAAAACTGTACAGCGTAGCTTTGCCTATATAGAGCAAGGGGGTACCCCAACCCCTGTACTAAATTTATAAATGGGATTTGTTTTTATTATTTGAAGACACCCTATGATATGCTGCATGCTAACTACGTCGTATAATTTCAAGGGATCTAGTAACATTGTCCAAATCCACAAAATTTACTTAGAACTGTTGAGGTCCTCTCATTATTATTACCAATAGAAGCATAGAACAGGTTTCGGTTTTTTCCCATTTTGTTAAAAGGATATTTGCATTTGAAGTGTTCGGATTTTTAATTATCCACTGGAAAACAACAGTTGTGTAAACTTTAAACAACTGGGGTTGTTGAATGTTTTCAGCAACAGTTGGATGGTTCATATTATGTCAAACAGCGGTTGTTGAAAAATGTCAACAAGTTGTTGAATTTGTTTACACAGCGTTTTAACAGTGTAACATGTTCAAAGGTTGACCCATGTTGAAGGTGTACATGGATATAGAGTACCGAAATGATGACATCTTATACTATTATTTTTGTTACAACATAGTCATGATAGTGATGGTTCTAGACAACTTGGAGATTCGGTAGTGGGTTGATGCTAGATATTAATTGCCCTCTTAGCAACCGCTAGGTTCTGGCTTGTCTGACATTGTTTAAACACATGTCAATGAATATCTGTAATGTCACACTTCGGTATACTCTATCAATCAAAGGGATCTAGTAACATTGTTGACATGTACAACAATGTGATGAATGGTTGATGCAATGAGGATTGTTGTGATCTGATATGTCCACTGAGTAACGTCAGGAAATTTCCCGTTGAATGGATGTTATATGGCCGAGTAATGAGCAAAAATGCAGAGTGATATTCACTAACTCATTGCACTGAGTTTGTACAGGGTTATGTCTATCCAGTGGATAGTTAAAAATCCGAACACTTCAATTGTGAATATCTTTTTAACAGAAGGGAAATACGAATACAACAAGGTATGAGAGATCCGCTAGTTTTTAGGATGTTGATAATGTTACAAGATCCCTTTAAAGGCATATATGCGTGGGTTAATAGACGCGTGGATCCATCTTGCGCACTTTTACGCACGGTACGTAATCCCCATTGGCTCAGTTATAAGTAGCGATCGCAAACTGTCCCACTTCCGAATACCCGAGTCAAAAATTCATCAAAAATAGTCGCGTTCGGAATATTTGTACTAGTCGAATGGAGATCCATCAGAGATGTTTACAAGCGAAAATATCACGTAACACGCTTAACCGCAACCGACTTCAAAGTGCCGCCGTTTGATGCCTAGGTGACAGCGTGAGAAATTTGTTTGCTGCATGCAATTTCATAAGAAGGCCTTTGTTCAGATATTTCGAAGCACCTCTCTTCGATCGATCCAACACATATCGTGAGTTTACCTCGAGAGATTACGGTGGAGTCGAGTTGGAATTTGCTGACTACCCTTTATAACCCACGCATATATATGCCTTTAACAAAAAAGGGGGAACCTTGTGCAGTATGTATGGGATAAAATAAAGTATGGTATTTACAACACAGAGTATTCTTCTTGTATCTGGAAGGTCGGTTACCCCTAGTACGTGTAGTAGACGACGCTTCCTGATATGCACTTAGATCATTTGTCTTTCACCGGTTGTAAAAATAATAATAATAATAATTTAGTTATATATTGATTCCTGCCAAGCAAATATTACCATCGCGACCGTAGCATGAAAGCAGTGTTCTTTTTCAATGAAACTTTCACACATCATTCGGACATATCTAACAATGATTTGAGAATAGGATTGAAGTCTCAAATGTAATTTTTGGCAATATATTACACTTTACAGGTGCACCTTTAATCATTAATCATTTATTTTGCGTGGGTACCGTACGGTTTTGTTGTGTGTGACACCTGTCGCCGTTTGCTAAAGACCCCACTGTACCCCTACTACTGAACTCTTAACCCCCTTTAGCGGAAAAGGAGGTGAACCGTCTTACCCTTCCTTGAACGGGAAATGAGAGTCATTTTTGCTAATATTTTAATGAAGCATTAACACAATACACACCCTTGCGTTAATTACTTTATAGGTTAGTAGTCTATTCAGAACGCAGTTGCACAACTAAATATATTATTCTTGTATACCTTTACATGTATTATTACATGTACAATTCATTGTTAAATTTAAGTATACGGTTTTTCCCTAATAATTAAGAATTAACACAATACAGACCCTTACGTTAATTACTGTATTCTCACATGTACAATTCATTGTTATATTTAAGTATACGTTTTTTCCTAATAATTAAAAATTCACACATATTTAGAACACGACATTACTTTCGTGTACGAGTACATACAGCCGGTAGTTGATATTTTACTATAAAAGTAACTATCTCCCATAGATATCGAGTAATATTTTCGATAGTACATGTAGAACTATTTTCGAAATTCGCTCTCATCTACTTATACCGATATTGTTTTCATCATATTCAAAACTTCAACATTGAATTATAACATACAACCTTGAATATGGCATTCAAATATTATCATGAGTTTTGAGTTTAATATGAGTTTGGACAGGTCGTCACGTATATTTTGACTCATATTTATGGTGACATTTTGGCATGATTGGTTGATTGAAATCATAATTTTAACATACTTTTTATAATCATTTATTTATAGTATGAATACAGTATACATACAGGAGCCATACGTATAGCACTCGGGAGTTTCTTTTTTTTTTTTAAGGTGGTACAAAAGTTTAGACGGACCTTTAAAGGGATCTATAGTAACTTTGTTGGCAAGTGCAAACAGTGATGACTGATTAATACAAAATGTGTATTGGAGTGATCTTATATGTCCACAAAGTAATGTGTGAACATTTCACGTTAATTGGATGTTTTTTGGCTGAGATATGAGCAAAAATGCAAAGTGATATTCACTAAATCATTGCACTCACTTTGTACACGGTTTTGGCAATGTTACTATGTTACTAATGCCCGGCGCAGACAGAGCCGACTCGACCCGATCCGACTGGTTTTCAGCCTGATTAACTCTGTATGCGCTGCCTCAGGACTCCCGTTTTCCAGTCAAGTGCCAGTCGAAGGTCATTCAAGGCCGATTCAACATATTGGATCGGCTCCGACTGAGCGAAACTGACTCTAGCCTGACTGAAAACCAGTCGGATCGGGTCGAGTCGGCTCTTTCTGCGCCGGGCTTAAGTCCCTTTAACAAGGGTTCAGACTCTGTTATGCACTTGTCCTTGCAGAACTCCCCATGAAGGCATCATGCAACTTCATAATTGAAGAGCTTAGTTCCAAAAGGCGCTAAATCAACTTTCCATACAAACTGAGGTAACGATATCAGTAGCTATCTAGAAATCCAAATTTTTAGGACAAAGTACAAATAACACATATGGAGCTTTCCATTTTCATATTCCCATAGGCATGTGTACAAAGCTGGGCAAAGAAACCTGTTTTTCTGGAAAGTTGAAAAAGTGGATTTAGCGCTTTTTGGAATTAAGCTCTTCATATAGATTTAGATCAGTTCCTGTCTAAGACTGTCTCCTGTGCAAAGGACCATTAACTCCATGGTTCACATTTGTATATGAAGTTAGAATACATTAAACGTACATAACTATTCCTTTTTACTAAAAAGTATACATTTTGTTGTTCTGCAAAATTGGGAAAATAAATATATAGATTAATAAAATTAATCCATCAGATATTTTATAATTCAGTTCATTAAACGTAATAAAATGATATTGTGTGTTGCAAATCCAGTGGCAAAGCTGGGATTTTGTTTAGTGGGGGACACAAGGACAAGGGGTCCTTTCAATTTCGCAATTTGCCACAGGTTTGCCACCTTACAAATTAAAAAAGGTCTTTACCCATTACGTGCCCGAAAATGATGATATTTACCTTAAAATGACATGATTTTGCCGATTTCCTTTATCTGCAAGTATGATCTTTTGGTGTGTGCGTGGGGGAGGGGGGGGGGGGGGGGGGGGGGTACCTGCTGGGGGCACAGAAAATGTGTTTGGAGAGATTGCGGGGGGGGGGGGGGAGAGCTAGTGCCCACCAGGCACCAGGCACCAGGCATCAGGCATAAGTACACCCCTATGCAAATTTGCACTGTAAACATGAATACCGTTGATTAGTTGTGTCTCAACGTAATTCCACAGTATGAGTAATAGAAGTCCTGCGACGTTATTATCATTATAACGTAACATAATCACACATGCATATTTTGCATTCAGAATGGAAACGTATCTACTTCGTTTTAAATTTGAAACAGGTGTAACTTGGATATATAAATTAAATTATAATTAAACAAAAAGAAAATTCGTGTTTCCGGCAACGATGTATGTACACATTCTAAGAAAGACGGAAATGGTACAAATTATGAAGGTTTTTTTAAATTAGCTGTAATATAGGTGTAGGGGTTTTATAGTTAAATTTATATATACATTTTCGTTTTTTATAAAATAAAAAAAACTATCGTAAGGGATATTATTATTCTTTGCTGTTGATAATATTGTTAGGAATGCTAGTGATGTAGATTCTATCATCATGCTTTCTTTCTATTAATGCTTGCATAATTTATAAAGAAAGTGTAAGACCAGTATTGAATAAACTATGTATGTGTCAGTGTTTTTGCGAACATCATTTATGTAATATTAAAGCATCTAATGTGGCTTCATTTTCAACGAGTGCGACCTTTAGCATCATTTTTCAAACGAGTGCGACCTTTAGCGGTACTAAAAATATGACTGTAAGTTTACAGCCAGGGGGCATTAGTCTGCAAACTACAACTAATTCACGAAATTAGGTGTAGCCCTGGGACCGATTAATGTTGTCCTTAAACATTAATGCCAAAAGGCTTTTAGGGTCCGTTTTTATCAGTCACATACGTGTGTCAGACAGGCTCCGTTATTATATAGAGAGGGGTATTAAAGATCTGGTTATCTCTAATAGAGAGTGCTTAAAAAAAATATATATTTTGTAAGGTGAATGAAAGCAAATGAAAGCGAATAATTTTGTTAAAACACGTTAGTGCTCATAGGTACCACACATGTTTTGGCCGCGGAAATTAATTCTGACAAGAACTGTTATTAATACACATTTCAACTCATATTTCTAAATTTAACTTTACTAAGGTTCGAATTTTTTCCACACAAGCCTTTTGTTATACTATTTCAACAATAATAATCAATTTGTTTGGCCAATAAAGTTATTGTCGGTAATTTTCCCAAAACTTTCATTTGGCTTTAAGTCTATGGATTGTTTCTTTAATTGATTTCCGCCAACCACCCACCCCACCCCCCTTCTTCTTTACAATCCAGCACCGTCGATCCAGTTTATATAAAGAACCGTTTATCAAAGCTATTGTTGCAATGCACTTCCGGCACAGAAAACTGTATGACTCATTCTTTCTTTTCCGTCTTTTCTCAAGAAAAGAAAAAGAGTTCCCTGCATGTATTATTATTATTTAGCCTACACGAATACATGGTATAAGGCTGTCGCACACAACAAACAAGGGCGTTGATAAAACAAAATGTGTCGTTCTTTGAGCAAAAAATAGTTCGTTCAATTTCCAAGTTTTAACTGACAGCAGCCT
>JBAMJV010002993.1:0-2500 GCA_037951105.1 Echinarachnius parma | reverse complement strand
ATGCATGTATTATGTACGCATGTATGTATGTTTGTGTGTGTTTGTGTGTGTGTGTTCGTGTAACACACACTTTCCAATGTAACAAAACAAAAAACGTTCATCGGTTAGGGCAGAGAGGTGGGAGGACACATTTTTAGATTAAAGGGATCTAGTAACAGTGTCCAAATCCTCAAAATCCAATTAGAATTATAGCGGTTCCCTCATATCTAGTTATGTTCGTTTTAACAATAGAAGGAAGGGACAGATTTCTGTTTTTCGAATTTCCCTTTCGTTAAACAGATATTTACGATTGAAGTGTTTAGATGTTAAAATATCCACTGGATAGTCGTAACCGTGTACAAAGTCAGTGTAATGAGTTAGGGATATCACTTTGCATTTGTGCTCATTACTCGGCCATATAACGTCCATTTTACTTGAAATGTTCACACTGTCACAATACACAGTCGACATACTCGATAACAACAATAACCATTGTATTAACCATTCATCACTTTTGTTCACATGTCAACAAAGTTACTAGATCCCTTTAAGCATCTACTAACCATAATTGTCCAATTTTTGTGTGGGAAATTACGTATGTCCAATTCTAATTCTAATTTGTTTAAATGCGTAGCTACAGTCATAGATGAAAAGAAAGCTCTACAATATGTTCCAAATCGCATCAGCACTTAATGTTTTACCTTAATCGAACATGCCCAACGGAAGTTTCAGAAGAAGGCCTATTTAGCCAATAGCACTCCTGTCCCTGTTATTGTGTAGATAATCATACATTGCCAAAGTTACTTCAAAACGTGTAATTCCATCAACATTTCCACTATACAGTATGTTCACGTTTAGAGTAATTGTAATTGGTGCTAAGTTAAACACAAATAATTACGTGTTCCTGTGTCAATTTCCTGTTAGAGTATATTAGCGTACGTAATAAAGATGTACATGGTGTATATAATATGCAAGGTAGCATCTCAAAAGGATACACCGTAAGAATCAAATATATAAATCAATTGTATTGAAATAATAATAATAATAATGTTTGCGATTTATATAGCGCCTATAATGATTAATAATCATCTCTAAGCGCGTTGCATTATTACCCCGGTCATCGGACGCACACTCACAATCAATCCGCACATGACGTGCACTTTCTGAGGAACATTTTATTGGCAAGATAACAAATAGGATGGATGGGAGATTTGTCCTATATTGCCTAGTTAATCAGCTGATTAACATTATTCAAATATACTTTCGTGTCAAACCTGTCTTTTGAAAACTGTAATAGAAGGCAGACTAATTGAAGGGAAAAGACCGAGAGGAAGGAAGCGTAAGATGCTCCTTGACTCAGTGACACAAGGGCCACATGCATATTTTAAAGGAATATCACTTATAGGACAGAAGTTTGATCATGATGAGTTGAAGAAGAAGAAGAAGAAGAAGAAGAAGAAGAAGAAGAAGAAGAAGAAGAAGAAGAAGAAGAAGAAGAAGAAGAAGAAGAAGAAGAAGAAGAAGAAGAAGAAGAAGAAGAAGAAGAAGAAGAAGAAGAAGAAGAAGAAGAAGAAGAAAGAAGAAGAAGAAGAAGAAGAAGAAGAAGAAGAAGAAGAAGAAGAAGAAGAAGAAGAAGAAAAGGAAGAATAATTAAGATATATACTGTGATCAAATGAAATCAAAGACATTATTTTAAGGAAAGATGTATCGAATTCATGGTCAACTTACCCCAGCGTTGAGCTAGTGTCAAACTGCTGCAAATGATTAAAAATAACCAAAATTGATGAACACGAAGCCAGTTAACCTGTGCCATGTTTGAAGGGGATATATTCCTACTTGTATCGCCTCCTCCTTAGAAAATCTCCAATCATTTCACTTATCGGAATACGCGTGCGACTATATCATAATCCATAACACGGTAAAAGCGTAGGAGCTTCAGTAGTTGTACCCAATTTCGGAGTGGAAAAAAAACGCAGGAATAAAATAAACTATATTGATGTTCCTTTTGTTGTTTATATTGTTGTTTTCCTTGCTGATGTGGTTTTGCTGTCACCATATAATTGACAGTCGACTTCCTTCTGTGTTCCCTTTGTCTAGAAATGGTAATCACCAAAGAGGTAACCTCGCCAACAAATCGGATATGAACTCAAATTTTGTAATCACGAATCCGGCTCCTCACAACCAAAGGACACAGAACAAAGTGGACAAAAGCAAAGAATTTAAATAATGTTGTCTGCTCAATATAAATCCAAAGGTTTTTTTCAAAGAAGATTGGGTTGAAAACAACTAATGAATGTCCTTCCGTCATTCCTGGGTTGTGGTTATGGTGACATTCAACAGGTTAAATCCGTACATCCACATCCCCTATGCACGTTCCGTTGCAAAGAGAGAGAGGTCCACCGTTAGAATGAGCAGGGCGATAATTATAGAAGTATGTAGTGCATACGGGAACTATACTAAAAATCTTGACACTCAGCAGCCCCGCACGCATTTCAGGCGATAAAAAAAACTTTGTCAAAGT
>JBAMJV010002992.1:0-33317 GCA_037951105.1 Echinarachnius parma | reverse complement strand
CCCCTGCATGTTTGCAGTAGAACTACTCGTCATCGCCAAGGTTGGTGTAGTCGGTTCAGATGTCGTGATCATCATACTCTGCCCCGTGGTCGTAGAAGACCCCTGCAGGTTTGCAGTAGAACTACTCGTCATCGCCATGGTTGGTGTAGTCGGGTCAGATGTCGTGATCATCGTCGTAGAAGTCGGTTCACCTACGAATAAAATCACACTTTGTTAATGCCAAATAACAGTATTGGGAGTTTTTGTCCAAATCTTTCCATAAACAGATAAATTATGATGAAAGCATATTTTAAATTATGTGTGTGGGGGGGGGGGGGGGGGCATTTCCCAATACTGTTATTTGGCTTTAAGATTTATGTACTCACTGAATATATGTAACTTACATTAATATGTTGATATTTTATTGTAAGTTGTTGTTAGGGAGAATTTAGGTTAGATAACTCTAATGTAGCTCACTTTGAGACATTTGCATACGGTGACAAAACCTTGTTCATTGTGGTTATTGTCAATGAAAGCTTTCACGTATAAGAATAACTATCTTGTTCCAAATCGTTTTGCATACAATGGGAGACAATTTGTATCAATCATTGGGGAGTCGCATCGACTTTATTACCAGGGCATCTGGATATAACCATTCTAGTCGAATGAAAGTACACCGAGTTATAACACACTTTGGTCCTCGTGACTGCGCAAGGGTAATACGGCACTTTTTGGTGGCTAAGATCGTTTCTCTAAATATAATCATTCCCATTTTTCGCCTGATAATAAAAGAAAAAAAGAAAAATCTTTGTCACCGATTTTCCCCAAAAATGATGTTTCTACTCAGATTACGCACAAATATAATATTTTGCAACGAATAGCATAGTCTTGCCAAAATTCGAGCTACTTTTCCAAATAAATTCGTTTCCGGACTATGGGGGCCGATGCTGCCCACTGAGGATTTGTTCCAACTCTGTATGATTCTGCCCAAACATTCCACGAAAATAAAGATGTAGCCCCCTAAACACAGGGGGAAATGGAATGGCAAGTTTATGCAAGGGCATACTGCGCTAATGACCACAGCAATTATAAACAAAAACATTATTTGTGTTTCATTACAACGACTCCACAACTACATAGTGGACTAGCGTATTATGTTTTCCACAAAAGTTACATAAACTAATCAGAACTTTCAACTTGACGGGTAAGGATGACGAACGTACTGTACTCCCAGACTTCCAGACACAGCCCCTACATCGCGGGTACCCGTGGCAGTGCATGGTTGCCCCCCCCCCCCCCCCCTCCCCCCCCCCCCCCCCTCCCACCCCATAGCTTCGTCACTGGTCAACATGGTAAAATGTTCTTTCTTGAAACAAACAATATCCCCATGCTTGATTGGAAATTTCACATACCGTATTGTTATACCATGATTGGCTATAGTGAACATTTGAGACGATTGTAAGGGAATATGTATATAACCCTTGAGAGGCCTTTTAAATCGTTACGTACCCTCGACAATGATATAAGACAAACAAGTCCTGCTAAGCTCGTCATCGTAAATACAGGTCGTTAGGGTGTTGATACCGACACCGAGTAGTGGGTAACCGGGCACGGAGAAATTGAAGTTCCCGGAACCGCCATGGAAATTATACGTGGTACTCAGGCTCTCCTTAGTGAAGGTGTAAGATGTTGGGTAGGTGTAGTTGAAGGTAGCAGATCCCGGGTCAGTCTGTGCTGTCATATTGAAATCATTACATACATACGGCAGTTCCGTCACTGCAAGATACAAACAAAATAATATTAAGAAAATAAAAGAACAAAATGTTGAGATATAGAGGGGTTTCACACGATGGCAAACTCGTGATTACAATCACGATTGAAATACATTTCACATTTCACGGTATTTTTTGACCGTGTGAAAGCAAACTAGAATCACGAATCGCGAATTTCTAATCGTGGTCCAGAGGTGTTTTCTAATCATGATTCACTCAAATCACAGTGCGAATCGGTAGTGTGAACGGCTTGACCTCCAAAACACGATTTGGGAGGCGGAGCTTACGTGACCGTACATGCACTTCCGCCGATAAACGGCGCTCTAATCGCTTCGAGTGCAGTGCATGTAGTGTAATACCAAAGATGGCGCTCAGTTTGATTGACAGATACACATAAACACGTTTCCAGAAACGCGATTGTAATCAAAGTTTGCGCGAAGTCTTTTTCCTCGTGTGAAGGCAAGGCAACATAATCAGATGATTACAATCATGATTGCAATCACGAACTTTCTTGTGTGTAAGGGCTCATAGATCCATGTTAAAACTGTGTACTTGGAGGTTACTTGTCATTTATGCCCAGATAAAGGATCTGTTACGTTCGAAAGTGCGGCTCCATTTAACTATGCACAGAAACGTTTGCACTTTACACTCAACATTTGATTAATATTTCATTCTTTGCGAAAGCTAACAATGGAACTCCACATTTTGTTTGTATCTTTTCGGATGTGAAAATTCGACTGCACCTAAGCAACAAGTGTTGGATATATCCCCCATCCCCCTTGGGATCTACGCCCGTGACTCTTTCAAACACAACCTCAAATCGCTTCTCTTCAAAGAACGCTATAAAGTAGGCTTGTAAAGGGGAAAAAAATAGGGTGTTGACTGCATTTTGAGGTACGATTGTTTTACTTGGCACACATATTCCTTGGATCAAAAGAAAAAAATCATCCAAAGAGACATCTATGCAAATTAGGCCTAATTTCCATAATTTATGCAAATGTATTCATGGGAAATGGATATTCTATGAAAATGGTGTTTTCATATTCCTTGGATCAAAAGAAGAAAATTCATCCAAAGAGACACTTTGTATATATGCAAATTAGGCCTATTCTCCATAATGTATTCATGGGAATGGGATATTCTATGAAAATTGTGATTTTATTAAGATATTTGAAGGGAAACATTTAGATAAAACAAAAGATAAAACAAAATAGATGACCTAAGGTATATCAAGGCCAGTGGATCAATCTAGCAAATTGTGTTAACCTTTGGTGGCCATCTAACCCCTCAAGTTCAAGATGGCCACCGACAGCAATGTTAAAATTCTCACATTTTGTTTTAGTGTTGAACTACACATCTGTATGATATGAGAATGCGGAGGGAGAATAAGATGATGATGATGATGATGATATGTCTAGAAAAATAATTACTAGGAAGTCGAAATCAATAGTTGACTCATCCTTGGAACAAACTAAGAAGATATTTCAAAAGAGACACACAATTCCTATATAAATTAGCCTCATTTGCATAATTTATGTATAATGACACAGAAATGTAATATATTATTATATTGTCGTCTTCATTGAAATACTTGAATTCTAACATTCCTGTGGCTGACAATAACCTGCTAAAATTATTTGTTTACTTTGAGTTACCCTAGTTCATCAATCTGCATAAGTTAATAGATCAATTATTTCTATACATACTACAATTTCATAATATATCACATTTGTGTACAAATGCATACATTATGCAAATTTGGCTAATTTACATAGATAAAGTGTGCTTCTTTTCATAATTCTTCGTGGTGTGTTCCAATGATGGGTGCAAAGTTGATTCAGACATCCAAACAATTGTTAAAATAGACAATTATCACACATGTTTGTACCATGAATAGTTCAAACGTAAGACAAAATATACAATATTTATCATTCCTGTCAATGGTCATCTTGGATTTGAGGGACTAGATGGCCCGAAAGGCTAAAATAAATATAGATTATAGAAATAGATTGATCCACTGGGCTTGATATACCCTAGGTCATCTATTTCCAAATGTTATTCTCTCAAGTATCTCAATAAAAACAGCATTTTCATAGAATATATCCATCCCCATGAATAAATTTGCATAAATCATGGAAATTAGGCCTAATTTGCATAGATGCAGTGTGTCTCTTTGGATGAATATTCTTCTTTTGATCCAAGGAATATAAAAGCTCCATTTTCATAGAACTTCCCATTTTTATGAATAAATGTGCATACATTATGGAAATTAGGCCCAATTTGTATAGATACTGAGTGTCTCTTTGGCCTACTACTACTTAATCTACAAGTTGCTTTACAGTCTGGCTTTGCAGTATAGGCGCTATCATTATTACACTTATTGAATTAATATTCACACTAAAGCTCACATTTGTTACCATAAATGTTATATGCGCAAACTGAAATGAGCCAGCCCTATACTCACAAGGGTTGATTACGTCGAACGTACATGTGGCGTTATTGCCACATGAATCATACACCGTCAAATTGACCGTAGTCGACCCGGGTGGGTACAGGTATCCGCTCAAGCCAGTCAGCGGGTTATAGTCGTTTGTGGTCTCGTCCGGGATCTTGATGTATTGACCAAACCACGGATTCAAACCGAAAAACCTGTTAGGGTACGAGGCAGTCGTGGAGATGTTTGGTATGCAAGTCAGATTCGGTTGAACTGTGCAATGAAAATATGATAGCAATAATTGATTTTAATAAATAATTATTATAATAACACCAATAATATAAATTATCATAATGATAATAATAATAATAATAATAATAATAATAATAATAATCATAATGACAATGATAATAATAAAAGTAAAAATAATAAGAATGAATATAATAATTATAATAATAATAATGATAATTATAATGATGATGATAATAATAATATAGGTTTTCCCGCTCAATTTCGCGATTGTGTCAATCGAATTGATAATAGGAGCAAACGAATTCGCGCGATTTGCGATCGCCGTACCAAAGCAGCATTCGAATTCGTAAATAGTTGTTCAAAATCACGTAGGAGCAAGTGAATTTGCACAAAGTGCATACCTTTTCATCAATGGTCATTCGAATTCGCGAAAGGGCAGTTGACAGTTGGCTGCACATTCGCGAATTCGAATGCCCATAAATGAACTTCTGTGCCTATTCACGAAAGCGTGTGCGTATGCATGAATTCGCATGCACTTATTCGGAATTTGGAAGACCGATACCAACGATTACGCGGCAACGCGCGAATTCGAATGACCCTAAATGAATTCGATTGAAAAAAGTGCACAATTGAGCGGGAAAACCTATAATAATAATAATAATAATAATAATAATAATAATAATAATAATAATAATAATAATAATAATAATAATAATAATAATAATAATAATAATGATAAGTGTGATAATAATAATAATAAGCCATCTTAAAGGGGTAGTTTAGTTTTGGTAGAGAGGGCGCTGCACATCACAATTTTGTTGTGAGGTAATGAAAAACTGAGTGTCGAATTTGAGAGAACATGCAATTTTAATGGCAGAATAAACTTTATTTGGTCAAAATCGGTCCAGAAATGGCTGAAATATCAATAAATATATATGATCTTATAATTATTTGGGGCCCAAATAATTAGATGAATTTTTCAAAAAATCAAAAAAATGCATACACTTTTTCAAAAATGTTCAAAAGCGTTTTTTTAAATAGTTGTTGATCTCTCTATTTAATCATGATTTCAATAAAACATCACATGCATAATTTTGTATGAAAAATGGTTAAAACCAATGCCTTGTTAGAGAGCGCCCTCTTGTGTTTTAATGGCTCTTTTTGAATGATAATGGGCTTTTTACTTAGTCGTTTGTAATTTTGTATACCTTTCTAGCATGGTGGAGTTATAACTATTAGTTTATAATGTTACTGTCCAGGTTTGGTTACTAAAGTTCAGCCTTACCAAAACTGTACTACCCCTTTAAGCTCATCCGAAGGCATCCGAACTAAATCATGATGTGCGTATTTAAAGGGGACAACCAGGCAAAGAACAACACATTATTATATGTTTTGGTACCGTTTTGTGATATCAAATAGATACCCAACATTTTGCAAAGGGTTGTGTAATTCATAAACAAAGCAATTAATTTCCACCACTTACGGAACCACTGCTATTTCCTGGTTCCATACGGGCCAAGCATTTGCGAGTGCGCCAATGCTTTCACGCGTACGTCAATAGATTCCCGGATGATTCATTCGCTCTGCACAGTGCGCTCTGGCTCTGCACGCATATAGTCTACGCAATTCAGACCGCATGAACGCATGGTTGAGAATGGTGATGCGTTTTCCAATTATATATTTTTTTCTGAAAACATATTTTTGTGAACTTGTTGAAGGAATGGAATACTAAAGATGGTACCTTTCTATAATAATAATATTATTTTTGGGTGGTGGTACCCTTTAAAGCATTTATAGTATAGTTCAGATTCTTAATCAATGATACAAGTTTATCTCACAATAAGATGATCAGACATATGCCCCGTTGCAGAAAGAGTTACAATCGATTGTAAAGTTGCAATTAATTGCAAGTCAGATCATGTGACTAAATGCGCATATCTGATTGGTTCATTATGCGTATTTTTATTGACTTGCAATTAATTGTACCTTTACAATCGATTGTGACTCTTCCTGCAACTGGGCCCAGGAAGTGGCGTGATATCATATATAGATATCATAGTTTGCCAATTTATACAATCTTTAGAGCTGCCACCAGCTGTCGCCATAATCCTCGCACGCATTATCAGTTGAGTATAATATAGAAGACTGTATTGAAGACGAATTTTTGAAGGGAAATGAAGTCCTGCAGCCTTGGAGGGCGCTTCAAAAGATTATTTTTGCGAGGTGGATGAAAATGAAGTACATGAGTTGTAAAAACACATTTCAGAAACGGCTGACATATCCATAAATAAAGTCGCCGACGTTGAGTTTTTTTTTTACTAAGCGACTTCGTCAATGTTAATGTTATACTATAGAAACCTACACATTCGTTAAGGCATACTGAAGTATATTTTAAATGTATCATGATTATCTTTCTATGGAATGTTTATTTTATGAAAGAAAACTCATTTTATATCTGTCGAGAAAAAAACACATTGTTTTAATCTTCAACGTGTTAACTGCTGCTTCACTCAGTTGAGTAATCAGACTACATCAAAGTTTGCACATGTCAATAAAGTTACTGATCATTTTAAATGAAGACTGACCTTGCTTAAAAGAACTTTGTACTGTAACTTTATTCTGAGTGTTCTATATTATTATTATATAACATGATGACGTCATAATTAAGGGAAATTGATCATTCCTATTGGTTGATTACTGATGCTTAATCCGGTATGCAATATAATCGGTCTCGAGAAATTAAAAATGTATCATTGTCTATTCTAGTATATTATATGACCTATAAAGATACTGGTGTGCGATTGGTCAAAATGCTGTCAAGTGACCATCGCTGTTATAGATTCTATAACATTCTTTTTATAAAATCACTCTGAATACTACAATTTATATGACTTTGCAATTATATTATAATTATACTACATAAATGAAATCCCCTTTTTTACTTTAATTTGTTTTAACTTTTTATAGTTGCAATACAGTTTATTATTTCTGTCATTCTTTTTAATTGATAAATAATTTTTTGGGGGGCATTTATATTGGCCTGCACAACTAAACATATTTCTTTAATTCCTTGATTTTTGTTTGCCTGTATGCAAATATTAATTATTACTCTCATTCTTTTAATCAGTTATATGTTGATTTTTATACTATAGTCTACACAACTCAACAAAAATTGCTGTTGTATGCCCTCAAATTTGCATTGAATCATATTTCATATTTGTACATGTTTAATTTGTTATTCGTAAAGAGTATCCATTATAGCTTTTATTAGTCTCTCAAATTTTTAATTTATTCGTACATAATAATTATAGAACGTTATACAATATTTATGCAATTTGTTTGAATAAAGAATCTTTGTTTTTATAGCCACTTTTATTATATTGGTATTATATTAGTATTTTAATCGAACTGAAACATGATAATGTATTGAATTAACTTATTTTAATTGAAAGTGAAATAGTTATTTATAATTTATTGCATTACATTTTTATACCACTCCTTGTGTAATGTTTCCGTATTTTACAAATTTATTTACCTTGGTAGTATTTTTAACTGTGTTAATTGTGCTTTGTCGCATATATATTTTAATTGTATTCGAACTGTATTCTTTTGTAACATAACAATTTTAATCTGTGGATTTTTGTTATGATTCTTATTTGCAATAAAATCGAATTTCAATTCAATTCAATCAATACAAGGATGAGAAGCGTTATATTGACCGATCAGTCAATATAACGCCGTTATATTGACCGGTGACATAATTTACGTCACAATGGGTGTGTGAAGATGAACAATGTGCGCGTATAAGCATCCTGGCACGCGCAGCGTTGTTAAGCTTTCTACGGAGATTGCGCGATCCGAAAGTAAATTTGAAAGGAAGGTCGAATAAAGAAGCATTTTGCGCAGCATTTCGATAACAACACACTGTTCTACTGGAAGGATTTCGATTTAATCTAATGATTTTCCCTTGTCCATAATTTTATTTCAACACCAAATTTATATTTATCTTGATTTGTATCTATATAGGTCATCATAATATAACAGATATTGACTTTTTCCTTCGGGAACCATATAACATTTAATTTCCCTTGGAGAGTTATATTTTTGTCTCGGAATACTATATTTTTCCGAAGCGCGTAGCGCTGAGGAAAAATATAATGTCCCTCGACACAAATATAACTTCCCTCGAGGATCTCAAATGTTATATTGCCCCTCAAGACAGTCAATATTTGTATAATATTCAACTCCAAATCATGCACTATTTGTATTATAATGTTATGTGTACATATGGGGTATATATGGCCCTCTGGAAAACAGTGTCAGATCACGTGATCCTGTTAGAAAAGGACGAAATATATAAATGCAATATAAATACCTCCGGCCACACATGATTGGCCGTGAACTGACGTCATAGAGTAGAGAGTGACTAGCGATACCACAAGCACCACCCTGAATGATGCACCAAGCACCCAACGGATGACACTGCTGGAGTGAGACATGCTGGGAATGTGTCGTATTAGGCCCTGTGCATTGGGGGAAACAGATTATCAAGTTATTATCAGAACCGTCTAGACTCTTAATTGCGTCAGCCACAAGTTGCAAACAGTTACTAATAAAGTCCCGTTGGAATCCCATTTTTCTTTGCTCACTTTTAATCACAATATATTCTTGGTCAGTTTCTCTATATGTTTGAATTAATTATTACAAAAAGCTGTATCGCTTCGGCGATCCCTCGCATTTATCCCCAAGTTGATTTTAATCCGCTTCGGGTTTATGTCAGGCTTATAAAGCTTCTGACTACTTGAGCAATGATGAATTAAGGGGTTTCTGGGAAGAACGCCGTCGTAGGGTTTTCTATAGCTCAGTCGGTAGAGCACCGGTCTAGCAATCCGGAGGTCTCGGGTTCGAATCCCGTAGTATATCCCCTAATGTAGTATAAATAAATGTTGTGAATTTTTTTGCTATAATCTTGGAAACATTTTTTAATTTGGTCTTAATACATTACTGATGAGAAAAAGTGATGTTTCCATTTTTTATTTTTGGTCCCAGGGTGCATTTTGGCGATTTTAAAGATAATTAGCTAATTTGCATATTTGTGAAATAGGGTCAGGGGTCATTTTCTATCTAGGAATAGTACAATATTGATAAAAAACTAGTATTCTAGGGTATTTTGAGGCAAGGATTCCATTTCCGGTGCTCGTTTGTAAGTGCTGTATGGGAAACACTCTGAAATCCAAGATGGCTTCCCCTAATTTGCATATTTATGAATATTATTGATTTTAAGTGGCTACAGCCCCTAATAAGCAATAATTCCGGGTTATTATTTGTCAGTTATGTTCTAAGTATGTATTTAATATATCAAAGATGATTTGCCATCGTGGCAACCTCTAGCAATGCATATTATTTGCATAATTATGTATTTTACCTAATTTCAATATTCCACCAAATCGAGTTTATTGGGAACCCGGCAAGTAAAAAAGACAAATAATACCACTTTTCCAAGGTTTTGGGGGGCAGTAGATCCATTTTTGATACTTATTTACCTGTATCACCATGGCATCCATCTCAAATCCAAGATGACTGCTCCCTAAATTACACATGTTATGATACACGACTATATTATTTCGGTTATATTAAATTGATATTATAATGTTTTGACTTTTAATTATTGGAATGAGCAACTAGAATACTTGAATCACAATGTAGTTGTTTGCTTAAAGTAAGCAAATCATACTTTTATAAATTAAATGCCATTTAAGTAGCAAATTGCATTATTTACTTTAAAATGACAATTGCGGCCATCTTGGATTTATGTGGGTTCCCGAGGGGATACAGGTAAATAAGTATCATGAATGGATTCCTTGCCCCCTAAAACCTTGGAAAAGTGGTATTACTTGTCTTTTTTACTTGCCGGGTTCCTAATATACTCAATTTGGGGGAATATGCAAATTAGGTAAAATACATAATTATGCAAATAATATGCATTGCTAGAGGTTGTCATGATGGCAACTCATCTTTGATATCTTAAATACATACTTAGAACATAACTGACAAATAATAATCCGGAATTATTGCTTATTAGGGGCTGTAGCCACTGAAAATCAATAATATTCATAAATATGCAAATTAGGGGAGACCATCTTGGATTTCAGAGTGTTTCCCATACAGCACTTACAAACGAGCACCGGAAATGGAATCCTTGCCTCAAAATACCCTAGAATAATAGTTTTTATCAATATTGTACTATTCCTAGATAGAAAATGACCCCTGACCTTATTTCACAAATATGCAAATTAGCTAATTATCTTTAAAATCGCCAAAATGCACCCTGGGACCAAACATAAAAAATGGAAACATTACTTTTTCGCATCAGTAATGTATTTAGAACAAACTAAAAACTGTTTCCAAGATTATAGCAAAAAAAATTGCAGCTTTACATAACCTGATAGACTACCGTTGGAATCCCATTTTTCTTTGCTCACTTTTAATCACTAATAAAGTATGATGGGGAGGGACATGATGGATGATGGCTCGTATTATGCCCTGTGCACTACAACAACGAGGGTGTTAAATTGGTGTTAAATTAACACCACACTTTTTGCAGTGTGGGAAGATTATTATATTATTATCAAAATCGTCTAGACTCTTGCAACAGCCGCAAGTTGCACACTGATAAAATATGATGGGGTGGGACATGATGGAGGATGGGTCGTATCAGGCCATGAATCTATAATATAACGTATTTGTATTAATAGCGCCTAATGCAGAACCGTTTCTAAGCGCTTTCATTATAATTATCTCTGGTCATTTGTTACAGTTCAGACCCGCACAATATTATCTTGTAGGTTGTTCAACTCCCCGGGGAGGTTTCTAGCCGCGGGCAACCATATAGGTGCACCAGGTTAATTGTACCAGACTAAGTACGTCCAGGAGTTATGAACCACCTTATTCACGAATGTTAAATTAAATGGGTAGTTCAGTTTTGGTATAGAGGGCGCTTCATATAAAAACATATTTGGTGAGATAATGAGAAACTGAGTGTAAAATTTGAAAGAGCATACAATGTTAATGACAGAATACACTTTATTTGATCAAAATCGATTCAGAGACGGCTGAAATATCCATAAATATAACCATTTGTAATTATTGTGCATGCATGAGGCCCCACAATAATTCAATAATTTTGAACCAGTTGTTTATAGTTGTGATGATCTCTCTATTTAATCATTATTTTAACAAAACATCACACGCACAATTTTTAAAATTAAAAATGGTTTAAAGAACGCCCTCTTGACTTTTAACGGCTCTTTTTGAATGATAACAGGCTTATTACTTAGTCGTTTGTAAGGCCATGAAAAATAAATTGTTGGATTGGCGTAACCCGCCCGACCCTAAAAATACCGCCGACCATAAAGGTTTTTTCTGATATTTTTTTCTTCTTTTTTTTCTTCTTCAAATTGCGATATGTGTTATGTGTGTGTTATATGTGTGTTTTTGTGTATTTGTGCGAATCCTGCACGTTAATCCGAAAATGAAATAGGGTTCGTTAATCCGAACATTTGTTGCATTATTCCGAGGGTTCGTTATTCCGAAGGTTCGATATTCCGAAAGTTCGTTATTCCGAAGGTTCGTTAATCCGAAAATGAAATGGGGTTCGATAATCCAACAATTATATGGGGTTCGTATTGAACCTTTCGGATTAACGAACCTCATCTAATTTTCGGAAACGAACCTCATTTCATTTTCGGATTAACGAACCCCATTTCATTTTCGGATTGACGAACCTTCGTAATATCGAACCCGATTTTATTTTCGGAGAAACGAACCTTCGGAATAACCCGGAATAACCGTGTTCTTTTTCAATGAAACTTTCACACATCATTCGGACATATTATCTTACAATGATTTTGGTACAGGATTGAAGTCTCAAATGTCATTTTGGTGCACCTTTAAACGTTAGGTCTGGTAACAGTTCATCACAGTATCGATGATAATGATACAAATAACAATTTAACTATACAAATATAAGGAAATCATATTAATAGTTACTAAAATAGTAAGTTTTCTTTTAATACATTTTTTTTCCCTTTCGCCTTCTCGGCATTTATTCATTACTGCATATTTCATACAAATTTACAAGTCATGTACTTTTTACGATTGGTTACAAACTAGAAGTACATTTTTAAAGCATTTGGTAAATTATGCAATGTCTGTTTTCCTTCTTTAAGGACCGGTCATACTTGCGGTAGTGGACGTACTGTTGAACGTAGTGGTGGCTAACGTTGTTGATCGTAGTTGAACGAAGTTGAAGGTAGTTGAACGTACTAGCATCCGTATAGTACCGTAGTTGTCCGTGATGCTAACTTGGTATTAACTCGGGAGAGCCGTGATCTTCGATTTAATTTTTGAACATGTTCAAAAGAGCGGTACGTTAAAGGCATCCGTAGTAATAACGTACTAAACCGAAGTTTAACGTAGTCTAACGTAGTCTAACGAAGTCTAGCGTAGTCTAACGTACTTCGTTACGTACTTAAATGTACTCTAGCACACTCTAACGTACTTTACCGTGTACAAAACAAGCATCGACAGTCTTGATCCAGACATGTTTGAGCAAAAAAATAGACAAATTTCACAGAACTGCTATGTTCGAAAAACAGGCGCACAATGGCCGTACCACACCACCTGCTGGCTGTTATACTCCGTGCGGGGTTGCTATTTACCGTAGTTTGACGTTCTTTAGCGTAGTGCAGCGTAGTGGCTACCGCAGTCTCTCGTACTCAAGCGTAGTCAGACGTACTACTCCGTACCTGTCCGTGAGCAAGCTGTACCCACATTAGGGTAGTCTAGCGTAGTTTAATGTACTTAAACGTACTTATCCGTACCCTTCCGTGGCCAATCACCGTACCTTAACGTAATTCAACGTAGTTCCACGTTGTTCAACTTAGTTTAACCTAGTTTAACATACTTACACCACGTCTGACCCACATTAAATTACCCTACGGATCACTACGTCCCCTACCGTAAGTATAACCGGCCCTTTAGAAAGATAATCATTTATCTGCATGCGTGAGTAAACTTCTTTTACTAATATTTCATGCAATTATATCCTCTTCTTCGTCTTATTCCCCTTCTTCTTCTTGATATTATTATCTGTATTAATATTATTATTGTTAGTATCATCATCACCCCCAATTAATTTGGTTAGGCACCGTAAACAGATTGTCTCCTTTAAACTGCGTAATGATAGTACGTAGCCTTCCGTGGGATCTAAGCCCGTAAGTGTTATTCCTTTTTCCTTTGAACTATTATATTAAAGCGATTGTTCATTGCTTAGAACTATTTACAGAATTATATTGTAAACACAATTATTATGTTCATGACTTTTTACTAAAGTAGCTCTGTAGTTTGCCCAGTCAATCGATCAAGTCCTTGTGTTCTATTGTATGCTATTTGTGTTGTTGAAATCGGTATATTACTACTGAGTCGAAATGTAACACTTGAATATCCGGGTTAATGTATCAGAGGTGGTCCTATATACGTCGTGCAAAATATCGATTTAATACCACATAATGCTTTGATTGAATTACATTTGACCTGAATTACACTCGAGTGAAACACTATTTATAGTACCAACAGAGCGATGTGGAGAACCGTTCACACAACAATGCAATCTGGCACAGCCTCGTGTGTCTTTGCTTTATGTACTTTATTTATTTCACCCTTTGTTTCTTTTTATATGTCACTGGGGAGCTGCACGTGCCCCCCCCCCCCCTCGATCGTAATAAAGCCACTACCATGACTACAGCAACACATAAACTTACCATAAACAAACCGATGGGTCGTGCTAAAATAGAGTTACTACTTTACTAGTGCACACTGATCATATATCATATCGACATTATAATAATGTTATATAAAATTTAACAAGTTTTTAAGAGTTTATAATGTATGTATACAAGAAACACAAGGGGATCCAAAACTGAACCCTGAGGTACGTACACAACATGCGTTGTATTGTATGGCGGACATGACACCATCGACCACCACATACTGCTTTCTGTCATAGAGATAATTAATGATAATAATAGCTTGTATTTATAAACAGGGTTGCTAAGCGCAAATTATTAGTATTATACCCATGGTCATCAGTTACAGTTCAAACCCACACAATGATATTGCGTTCTTTCTCAACTCCCTGGGGAGCATACTAGCCATATGCTGCCAATGGCGCGAAGGCTAATTAATACCCTAATGTGGTACCCATGTATACACCTGGGTAAAGAGCAACAATATTGTGGATTAATTGTCTTGCTGAATGACAAACGCAGTAGGCAGGGTTCGAACTCGGGATCTCACGATCGGAAAGCGCGCGCTCATACCAATCTTGCCACACCACGTCCACAAACCAATTAAATGCAGTCCCTCGTACACCATAAAACGGAACGGGGCACTTCCCTGAATATAGTAAGACAATGATTATGTCCATCGGATAGGGTGTCCTTTCCAATGAAAAACGATACCAAGATCAGTAATTTTGGTCGTGTAGTTTTTGTTTTAGGGCGCTCTGAGCGACACCATGTCAGGTTCCCATTTTTGTCAATTTTTACCAAGTCAGTGCCTGATAAATCGCACTTCCTGCTCGTCATAGCGTCGAACAACGAACAATATGCGCGCTTTGTTAGTGTGCATTCAGCTATCAGATGGACATATATGTTACTATATTTTGGGAAGTGCCCCGTTCAGTTTTTGGGGGGGCCACCCTGTATAATGAGACAAATTAAAAGAGCAAGAGTGGTAGAATAATGTCTTCTATTTCTTCATCAATCAAAATGTTATGACATTGGAAGTATGTATTATAATCTTTATAAATTATAGAGCCTATCAAAGGCATTTATTCTCATCCATTAAAAACAAGTTACAATAAATGCAAGATACACCATTTACATTCAAAACTGAATACATAAATAAACATCAAACAAATAGATACAATACTTCACAAATATAGAGGGGGAAATGGATGTAGGGATCAGCAAAGGCCATAGACCTATCAAGGCTAATCCCCAGGTTCCTATCGTACGACATAAAATGGGACATAATTATGATACATGACATATACACACAATCAGGCATTACAACTATGAACAATTTTCCAGTTTAGGAGAAAATTAAATAAAATGAAAGTTACTAATTACAACGCATGATCAATCAAGAATGATTTATATTTCGTTTGAAAGAAGATAATGATTGACATTTTTTTCAAATCAGATTGCTACGAGGTTCCATACAAAAGGCCCTCTATATTTTAGTGTTGTTCTTGAAAATGTATAACGATAATTGGGCAAATAAAGACGATCAACCTTTCTAGTGATATCCTATGTATATTGCTTTGAGGAATAAAATACTCATTAAAACTTTCTGGTCTAATATTTTTCATATACAAAAACATGAAAATTGCAACAAGATAAAAATGTAAATCATAAATATTTAAAACATTCAATTGTCTAAACAAAACACTTGTATGGGCAAGATACGGTGAATTTGTAATTATTCTTATAGCACGTTTTTGTAACTAATTTGTAAAATAATTTCTGCAATAACTAATTACCACAATTACCCCAAATGATATTACAGTATGTTAAATATGGCAAAATCAATGTATTATACAAATTAGCAAGAACAGACTATGGTAAAATGAACTTAATTTTATTTATGACACCAATAACACAAGCTATCTTGCGTGAAAACTCATTTATATGCTCTTTCCAATTGAATTTACTATCAATTATTAAGCCAAGAAATTTTACAGAATCCACCATACTTATTGTATTATTAGCAATATATACATCTATCACATCTACATCAACGCTTTTATTCTTTGTTTTAAAAACATATAATTTGTTTTTACTATAATTTACTAAAAGCTTATTTGCCCCAAACCATAAATAAACCTTTTCCCACTCAGTAATCATTACAGGAGTCACGCTACGTGGATCATTTCCAGCAACAACAAAAAGACTTGTGTCGTCTGCAAATAAAATAAAAGATAATATTTCTATAGCATTAGGCAAGTCATTGACATACAATACAAATAGTAGAGGACCAAGGTTAGATCCCTGGGGAACTCCCAGTAAAATATCCAAATTATAAGAAGTAAAATGACCTATGTTTACAAATTGTTTTCTATGTTCTAAATAACTTATACCATAAAACGCAACTTATTAATCAAGATAGTATGTCTATACAATCAAAGGCTTTAGAATGATCCAAAAAGACTCCAACTAAAAACATTTTTTGTTTTCAAATGCATTAGATGTTTTTTCAGTAAAATCTGTAAGAGCATGATACGCACTGTGTCCCTTTCTAAAGCCATACTGCTTACTATCTACAAAACTCATTAACTGATTACAAATAATTCGTTCAAAAATTGTACTAAATACAGATAAAACAGATATGGGTCTATAGTTATTTAATAATGATTTGTCTCCACTTTTAAAAATAGGTATTACTTAAAGAGTCGGGAAAAACACCATTTCAATGGCAAGATTGATAATATTACACAAAGGTTTAACTATTGCAAATATGGAACGTTTTAAGACTTTAGGATGACTAACGTCGTAGCCTGGGCTCTTATTATTTTCCAGTTTCTTCACAATATATATGACATCATTGGTTTGTAACTGGACTAAAAAACATTGATGATTAAAAATTCCCTTTCAACCACTGGTTTACACTTTGATTTTGATCATGATATACCTCATTTTGCAATTTAAAGGGGTAGTTTAGTTTTGGTAGAGAGGGCGCTGCACATCACAATTTTTTGTGAGATAATGAAAAACTGAGTGTCGAATTTGAGAGAACATGCAATTTTAATGGCAGAATAAACTTTATTTTGGTCAAAATCGGTCCAGAAACGGCTGAAATATCAATAAATATATTTGATCTTATAATTCTTTGGGGCCCAAATAATTAGATGATTTTTTCAAAAAATTAAAAGATGCTTACACTTTTTCAAAAATTTTCACAAGCGTTTTTTAAATAGTTGTTGATGATCTATCTACTTAATCATTATTTCAATAGAACATTATGCATTATTTTGTATGAAAAATGGTTGAAACCAATGCTTTTTTAGAAAGCACCCTCTTGTGTTTTAATGGCTCTTTTTGAATGATAACAGGCTTTTTACTTAGTCGTTTGTAATTTTGTATACTTTCGAGCATGGTGGAGTAATAACTATTAGTTTATAATGTTACTGTCCAGGTTTGGTTACTAAAGTTCAGCCTTACCAAAACTGTACTACCCCTTTAAGCCCAATACTAACGAAATACTCATTAAAAATGTTCGCAATATTTAGTTTGTCCATCACATTTTCACCATCATGCTCAATGCTTGTTATATCATTCTTGGTTGCCCTTTGTCCATTCATTACATCATATTATAACTTTCCAAGTTACTCTCATATTATTGTTTTGCATATTCAATTTTTGGTATTATAATACTCACGTTTTTGCCCTTCTTATCATATTATTGACAGTGTTTCTACATGTTTTATAAGTATCAAAGCGATATTCCGTTCTATTTCTATAAGGTATTTTCGATACAAGATTATTTTTCCCGGCTTAATACATTTTTTTATTTCTTTACTTATCCATGGTTTCTGAGTTTTCATGACCCCTATGTGTTCCTTGATGGCAGGAAAATACTGATCATAAAATTGTTTATAGAGTAATAAAAAAGGCATCATATCTTTGATTTACATCACGTATATAGAAAGATAATCATTTATCTGCATGCGTGAGTAAACTTCTTTTAATAATATTTCATGCAATTATATCCTCTTCTTCGTCTTATTCCCCTTCTTCTTCTTGATATTATTATCTGTATTAATATTGTTATTGTTAGTATCATCATCATCCAAATTAATTTGGTTAGGCATTGTAACCAGATTGTCTCCTTGAAACTGCGGAATGATAGTACGTAGCCCTCCGTGGGATCTAAGCCCGTAAGTTTTATTCAGTTTCCCTTTGAACTATTATATTAAAGCGATTGTGCTATCTCTGTTCATTGCTTAGAACTATTTACTGAATTATATTGTAAACGCAATTATTATGTTCATGACTTTTTACTAAAGTAGCTCTGTAGTTTGCCCTGTAAATCGATCAAGTCCTTGCGTTCTATTGTATGCTATTTGTGTTGTTGAAATCGGTATATTACTACTGAGTCGAAATGTAACACTTGAATATCCGGGTTAATGTATCAGAGGTGGTCCTACGTCGTGCAAAATATCGCTTTAATACCACAAAACCCTTTGATTGAATTACATTTGACCTGAATTACACTCGAGTGAAACACTACTTAGTACCAACAGAGCGATGTGGAGAACCACAACAATGCAATCTGGCACACTTCAGCGTGTGTCTTTGCTTTATGTACTTTATTATTTCACCCTTTGTTTCTTTTGTATATGTCACTGGGGAGCTGCACGTGCCCCCCCTCGATCGTATAAAGTCACTACCATGACTACAGCAACACATAAACTTACCGTAAACAAACCGATGGGCTCGTGCTAAAATAGTGTTACTACTTTACTAGTGTACACTCATCATATATCATATCGACATTATAATAATGTTATATAAAATTTAACAAGTTTTTAAGAGTTGATAATGTATGTATACAAGAAACACAAGGGGATCAAAACTGAACCATGAGGTACCTCACATACGTTGTATTGTATGGCGGACATGACACCATCGACCACAACATACTGCTTTCTGTCATAGAAATAATTAATGATAATAATAGCTTGTATTTATAAACAGGGTTTCTAAGCGCAAATTATTAGTATTATACCCATGGTCATCAGTTACAGTTCAAACCCACACAATGATATTGCGTTCTTTCTCAACTCCCTGGGGAGCATACTAGCCATATGCTTGCCAATGGCGCGAAGGCTAATTAACACCCGAATGTGGTACCCATTTATACACCTGGGTAGACAGCAACAATATTGTGGATTAATTGTCTTGCTGAATGAAAAACACAGAAGGCAGGGTTCGAACTCGGGATCTCACGATCGGAAAGCGCGCGCTCATACCAATCTTGTTAAATCAGCTATTCATGTATTGTGTCACATTTTTTTATTTATGTTTTCAAAAAGGCATTTTTTCCAACTAGTTGTAAAATATCACAAGTTATTCCTGGACATAAAAGCGGAGCAAAAAATGTATACTCTAATTATAGATATCACTATTAACATGTTTTTCTCAGATACTAACAAATGTATTTATACTAGATTTATTAATTTCTCTGACATGCATCATATTATGTATAATAAACAATTTGAATTTCGTGAAAAACACTCAACAACACATGCTTTGATCGATTCTGTGAATAATATGATAAATGCTTTTGATAAAAATGATATAACTATTGGGGTTTTTATTGATTTGAAAAAGGCTTTTGATTGTATACACCACAATATTCTTCTAAATAAATTGTCTTTCTATGGAATACGGGGAATTTCTTTTGATTTAATTAGTAGCTACTTAAGTAATCGCAAGCAATGTGTAATGTTCAACTCGACTCAATCTCAATTTAAAATTGTGTTCTGTGGCGTTCCCCAAGGATCAATTTTAGGACCTCTGTTATTTCTTATGAATATAAATGACCTCAATTTGTGTTCCGATTTATTGCAATTTGTCCTTTTTTGCAGACGATACAAATATATATTTTTTAGTCATAGAGATTTAAATTGTTTAAAAACCACAATGAATATTGAATTAAACAAAGTTAATGAATGGTTTTAATGAGAGTCGTATACAGCCTAGCTTTCGATCCTAGCAGAATCTTCGTCAGGGCACAAATGACAGTTACTACAGAAAAAACACAGAATATATACCAACATAAACACATGTATGGAAGGGGGGCTGGAAAGAGGAAAGGAGGCGGAGACACAAAACAATGAAAGCAACTGTGAGTGGGTGAGTGTCAGGACTGCTTGACCAATCAGGTCAAACAGGCATGGGTGGGTCCTTAAGTGGCTGCAGTCAAAGAAAATGTGATGAGAGTGTAAGGCTTAGAGAAGAATAGAGGTAGGGAGGATCAAAGAAATAAATCAAGAAATGGAAAGAGACATGTGAACAAAAGACAGTTGATGAGGTGTGGGAGTGCACACTGGGGCACTGAGAGGGGAGGAACAATAGAGGGGATTATGAGTGTAGGGGATGGGAGCGAGAGGATTAGGACAAAGAAAGTGAAGTGAAGTGGTTGCAGGATCGGATGAATAGGATAGGCGAGTTCAAAGGAGAGAGTGGAAAGGATGAGGACCCAGTAGGTGATGATATGTAGGGAAGCAACATAGACAAATGAATGGGACAGGGAGTGTAAAAGAGATAGTCAACAAAAGGAATGGTTTTAATATAATAAGTTAGTGTTAAATATTCAGAAAAACAGAATTTATGGTATTTGGTAAAAAGACTACTGATAAACAATCTGTCAAGATATTTATTAATGATGTTGAGTTACAAAGGGTTGAAACTGTTAAGTTTCTTGGAAGTTACATAGATGATAATATGAAATGGAAAAGTAAGGTTAATAAGTTGTGTAATCAGGTTTCAAGAAATTAATATTGGTGTTATAAACAGATTGTCTAAGTTCATACCACAAACTTTATTATTAACTTTGTATATACTCTTATATTGTGTCATCTAAATTATGGAATTTCAATTTTGGGATCTTCAAATAATTATTTATTAAATAGAATATTAATATTACAGAAACGTTGTGTACGTATAATATCTACTGTAAATCTGGTTTTAGAGCATATACTGCCCCTCTATTTAACAAATTTAAAATGTTGCCTGTACATGCACTGTATAATTATAATGTCGGTATATTTATGTACATTATTTATATTTTAATGATTTATTACCTACTTATTTCCATTCATTCTTTGATAGAAATATTGAATGATATTCATTCTTACAATAGCAGAGGAAAATTAAATCATCGTGTTATTATGGTCAATCTTCCCTCTCACGTACATTAATATCCTACAATGGTCCTCTGCTGTGGAACAGTTTACTTGAAAATATAAAGAATTCAAAATCGCTGAATATATTTAAATTCAAAATTAAAGAGTAAATTTTTGATAATCTTTAGCATTTCATGCTACATTATCATTTCCTATCTTTGTGAAATATGTTAATAGTGGCGTTATTTTTCTTCCTTATCACTTGATTCTTATTTCAGTTTTAAATATTCAGGGGTTATGCTTATAAGTAATTTGTGACTTTTTATAATTTCATATATTCAATTCATATATTGTTAGAAAAACGGAATTCAAAAAATCGTTTGTATTTTCATGTGAATCTGTATTCAATAAATTAATGTTAAGTCATCCATTATATAAATGTCTTTATCAAGTATATCCATACAATCTAATTGATCAATAAAACATTTAACATTTGTGTTTGGAGCTCTAAATACACAACCAATAACAGTGGATTCTTTTTTGTAATTCAGCAATAATAAACAATCATATCCTTGAGATTGGGAGATAAATCAGTGCGAATAATATGATCAGATACAAACCTACACCACCGCCAACTTTGTATTTTCTATCGGAATTATCTAAAATGCATCCTGGGCTCCTGGCAGTACAATTATAGTTCAATGATTCGAATAAATAACACAACATCAGAATTACGTGATAAACAAAGAGGAAGGCATTCACGCGGGCCACAGGGCACACATAGTACAAACAAACAAGAAACCTTAGATTTTACTTATAAAATGGCTATTAAGAAAACCTTACCTTAATAATTGTTTAGCTAACGTGTGGCTAATGGGTGCAGCAGTACAGTGCAGAATGTGCAATGTTTATCTTTCTAATCCAAATATTATAATCAAGCGGGTTCCGTTGGTTGGAAATCGGAATATAGTTGGCAATAATTATACCCTTTTTACGCTTCTCTTGGACATAGATGACAGAATTCATAGCTGCGGCGCAATTGCCGATATGACTTGTGATGAACATTGTATTACTTTCGTATTAATAAGTATTGATAACTTACTGGTAGTGTAGAGGGAGATAGCAAATTCGGGGGCTGCAATGGTATCGCATGGGCAGGCGCGCCGATTCGTTCCGAAAACACAATACATGGGGGGGGGGGGGGGGGGGGGGGGGGGGGGCAGAGCATTATTCACAAACAATGCTCGCCCCTCAATGCATTGTATTTCCCGAACGAATCGGCGGCACTGCCCATTGGGTACCCTGAGCTTAAAAAGAAATGATATAACACACATTTTCATTTGTATCCCAAATGCATAGCATAAAGTTATGAACCAGAACACTTTAACACTGATTTCCTATTGAAAAAAAATCTTTCGGATGGGTATATCTCAGCCAATACTTAACATATTCAATTGATTTTCGGTATTTGGACATTATTTTGTATGCTCTTTCGGAAAATGAAGTTCAAATTTGAAAATTCTCAAATTAGATTTTCATGACG
This sequence comes from Echinarachnius parma, assembly GCA_037951105.1. Taxonomy (NCBI): domain Eukaryota; kingdom Metazoa; phylum Echinodermata; class Echinoidea; order Clypeasteroida; family Echinarachniidae; genus Echinarachnius; species Echinarachnius parma. Next base: position 10,365 of record JBAMJV010002992.1, on the reverse strand, counting down.
TCATAGCTTCTGTACTCTATATGTGAAATTTCTCTCTCATGTTTGCACCGAATAGCACAATTTTAAGCCAGAAAATGCAAAAGCTCCCTAAAGTGGGAGGAGGACACCCCTTCCAACACCCTTCCCCCTTCGTCTCATTCGCACTGCCCCCACTTTCATGACTTTTGAGAAGCTGTTGACAGTGTGACAGGGATAAGTGTCCAGCCAGGGATAATTGGCAGTGACGTCATTTCACATTTCAGCTTTTGTTCCGGTTTAAATGTTAAGAATTGAGCGACTTATGAACTTAACATTCTCAGTACCACCATAAGAGTTTAATGAGCATTATATATACCTCTAAATTGATCTTTTGAAGCGTGTTTTCATGAATTGAAGAAAGAGTTACACTGTCCCACGTACTCACAATTGTGTCTGGTGCCGGTGCGGTGAAGCCACAGAGCTGTATACAGCTCTATGGCCCGAAGCACGCACAGATCTGCGTGACTTCGTAGTCCCAACTCTTTTAAACGGATTTCTACTTTCAATCTGTTGCATGCAATATCGAGATGAATAAATAGATCAAACTAACGAAGGGAAAGAAGGATCACCTGGTGTGATCAAGACAGATTAATCTGATAAAATTACGATCTGCGCCACATTTAAAATGTTTAGTTTTACCCACTTAGTTCGTTCTAGCTTCTCTTGCATCCCTTCTCAACATTTGTTGTGTTCGTTGCTTGATGTTTTAGTGGCTTTGAATTATAATATTTGATTACTTAGTTTACAAGTGAAGGTTACTTACTCTTATTCATAATTCTATGCTTATAAACGCAAATTTGTGAAACCCTGTTGCTGCGCAACCCAGCCGTTGTCTTTATCATCACCTCTACCGCCATGATGATGATGATGTTGACGATTTTCATCGTCGTGGTCCTGGTCGTCGTCGTCGTGGTCATCATCAGCATACCAGTGGCATACCCAGGATTTTTCAAGCGGACGTGGGGGGGGGGGGGGTATTTCGTCGTCCAGATCGAACTCAGAAGTATCTCAGACTCTGCTTTGAAAAATCTTGACCTCTCCCCCCCCCCCTTCAAGAAAAGTTGTCGAATACCCCAGAATAATTCTTACCGACACCCACCCCCTCGAAAAATCTTCACTGTCTCCCCCTCCCTCCAAAATTCTTCATCGCCACCCCACTAAAAAAAATCTTCATTGACACCCGTCTACAGCGACACCCCCCTTAACAAAATCATCACTGACACCCCCATCCCCGTCCTTGAAAAATCTTCACCGACCTCCCCCCTTCACCGACACCCCCCTAACAAAAATCCTCACTGACACTCCCCCTTCACCGACACCCCCCTAAAAAAATCCTCCTTAACACCTCCCTCCCCCCCCCCCGCCCCGACGATTAACATCGTCGTCGTCGTGGTCATCGTCATCATCGTCGTCATCAGCATACCAGTGGCGTACCCAGGTTTTTTTCAAGCGGACAGGGGGGGGGGGGTGGGGTAGTTTGTCGTCCAGAAGTTCCTCGAACTCTGCTTTGAAACCCCCCCCCCCCCTTCAAAAGAAAAAAGGGCGGATACCCTACTCGAAAAATTCTTACCGACACCCACCCCCTCAAAAAATCTTCACTGTAACCCCTCCCTCGGAAATTCTTCACCGACCTTTCCCCTTCACTGACACCACCCTAAAAAGAATCGGTAAAGGGGGGTTACAGTAAAGATTTTTCTAGGGGATGGGTGTCGGTAAGAATTTTTCGAGGGGGTATCCGCCAATTTATTTTGAAGGGGGGGGGGGCGGGTGAAGATTTTTCACAACAAATCACCCCCCACCTCCCCTCCCCCCGTCCGCTTGAAAAATCCTGGGTTCGCCACTGATATGCTGATTACGACAATGACCACGATACTGACGATGATATTAATCGTCGGGGGGGGGGGGGGGCGGGTCGGTGAAGAATTTTGGAGGGAGGGGTGACAGTGAACATTTTTCGAGGGGGTGGGTGTCGGTAAGAAATTTTTGAGGAGGGTGTCCGCCCCCCCTTTCGAAGGGGGGGGGGGGGGGGTGAAGATTTTTCTAAGCAGAGTTCGAGGTACTTCTGGACGACAAAATACCACCCCCCCCCGCCCCCCGTCCGCGTGGTACGCCACTGGTATGCTGATGATGACGCTAACCACGTCGACGACAACGATGGGGGTGTCGGTGAAGGGGGGAGGCGGTCGATGAAGATTTTTCGAGGACGGGGAGGGGGGGGGGGGGAGGTGTTGGTGTAAGAGGGTGTCAGCGAGGATTTTTTTAAAGGGGGTGTCCGTGAAGGGGGGTGTCAATGAAGATTTTTTTAGTGGGGTGTCGGTGAAGAATTTTGGAGGGAGGGGTGACAGTGAAGATTTTTCGAGGGGGTGCTGATGATGACCACGACGACGACGACGATGAAAATCGTCATCAACATCATCATCATGGCGGTAGAGGTGATGATAAAGACAACGGATGGGTTGCGCAGCAACGGGGTTTCGCAAACTTGCGTTTAGAAGCATAGAATTATGAATAAGAAATAAGTAACCTTCGCTTGTTAACTAATTAATACAATATTATAATTCAAAGCCGCTAAAACATCAAGCAACGAACACAAACAAATGTTGAGAAGGGATGCAAGAGAAGCTAGAACTAAGTGGGTAAAACTAAACATTTGAAATGTGGCGCAGATCGGAATTTTATCCGATTAATCTATCTTTATCACACGTCCAGATGATCCTTCTTTCCCTTCGTTAGTTTGATTTATTTATTCATCTCGATATTGCATGCAACAGATTGAAATTAGAAATGCGAAGTCACGCAGATCTTTGTGTGCTTCACCCATAGAGCTGTATACAGCTCTGTGGCTTCACCGCACCGGCACCAGACACAATTGTGAGTACGTGGGACAGTGTAACTCTTTTTGCGACCGGGCGACGGGCGCTAGATTTGTTCGCTTCAATTCACGAAAACACGCTTCAAAAGATCAATTTAGAGGTATCTATAATGCTCACTCTCATGGTGGTACTGAGAATGTTAAGTTCATAAGTTTCTCAATTCTTAACATTAAAACCGGAACAAAAGCTAAAATGTGCCTAAATGAACACGCGTCACCAGTATATAAAGAAAACTCGAAAACACGCATTTCAATTATTTATAAATAAGGGAATTGAGTCTTCCCGCGTTTTCTTTATATACATATAATTGTGACGTGTGTTCATTATATAATATATAATGGGTTCGTACTAAACCAAACTCATTATTTATAAATAATGAAAACGAGAATTGGAATTATTTTTAAATAATGAAGTTTCGAATTGTAATTATTTATAAATAATAGCTATGTGACTTGAAATTATTTATAAATAATGAAGTTTCGAATTGCAATTATTTATAAATAATGATATATGAAATGTAATTATTTATAAATAATAGCATTTATATATAAATGATATTAATGTATTTTGTCATTATATGTAAATAATAAAGATGAGTTTTATAATTATTAATACTGTAAATTATATATAAATAATGCAAATGCAGATTACAATTATTTATAAATAATAAATTATGACTTGTAATTATTTATAAATAATGGAGTATGAATTATAATTATATATAAACAATTAAAATTGTATAAAAAATATTTACAAATAAATTGATACATTTACTTACATTATATGTAAAAAATAGTTATTATATGTTAAATAATGAGTATATAACATATAATATGTGTAAATAATAAATTTACAAACAGCGCCTCATACAGTGCTGCCTTTATTGTAGTACTTATCGGATCACTTAGATTTTGGATTATCATTGCTGATGTTATTATTATCATTTGTATTATGATTATAATTATTGCCATTCGAATTAATTATTAACATTATTATTATTATTATTACTATTATTATTATTATCATTATTATAACTATCATTGATATAATGATTATCATTATTAAACTATCATTAATTATTATATTATTATCATATGATATAAACTACTACTATTATTATTATTAGTAGTAATATTATTAGTATTTGTATTATTATTGTTATTGTTATTATTATTCATTATTTTGTCCTACTAGTAGTCATGGGAGTGGTAGACATAATCCAAGATGGATTTTTAAAAATTAGGTAGTGCATATTTGCGGGGTAAACGCGTCTGGGGGATGGGGTGGTAATCATCCGGGGGGGGGGGGGATTGTCTTTGGGGTAATTGTCATGGGGGGTTATTGTCCGGGGGTAGTTGTCCGGGGGTCATTGTCTTGGGGGGTAATTGTCCGGGGGTAATTGTCTTGGGGGGTAATTGTCTTGGGGGGGGGGGGGGGGGGGGGGTAATTGTCCGGGGGGTAATCGTCCGGAGGGTGATTGTCAGGGGTAGTAGTCCGGTCTGCCGGTTACAAGTCCTTAAACAAAATATTCATTGTTAATCATAAATTAAATGTCTTTCAAAATCGTAAAGACTGAATACCGCTGACTAAAATGTGATATAGTAGTTATATGTATTTTCCTTCCATCACAATGCCATCTTATATTAAAGCTAACTTAAGTTGGCGCTTCCTACGACATAGGATATGTCGTATGTTATTATGATTAGGAGTATAGGCTATATATACACACATATAAAGGGTGGTACTTAAACAAAAGTGAAACTTTTAACAATTTTTGGTGCATCTTTGCACCTAACTGAAAGGTGTAATGTTGCACCATAAAATGGCATATTTGCACATTTCCCAAATGGTGCAACTTTGCACCTTTAACTTACATTTACACTTACACTTACATCTGCTATCTATTTTTAAGTGCAACTTTGCACCTTTTCCTAAAGATGCTTTATTGCAGCGTCAAGGTGCAAACGGTTAAGGATCAACTCTGCAACTTTACCGAAAGGTGAAATGTTGCACTTATATAGGTGCTCCCAGTGTGGCAACGGTGTGCACCTATATATATAGGTGTAAGATTGACCCATTTTTTTCTAATTGTGTAGTATGCACCTTCATATAATCATTATACATGGTTGTACCAAGTATATTATTTATATTATTCCATATCTTGCTTGTGTTACCTTAATATTTTCCATAGAAGTATAATATTTATTCTTAGCAGTTCTTAATAAAGTTGTTAACTTATTTCTAAATTGAATGAATGTAGTTTCAATCTTTTCATTATGATTTCTCAAGAAAATTTCATAAAGTATAATTAGGTTTCTTTTGAACAGATTTGTAATAAACCATTAGTAAGCCAGGGCTTTCTAAGCCTACAACGTTAGGGTTTCATAACCCTGCTTGATATTTCCGTCCACAACATTTTGGCGGCTCAACTGCCTAGCCCCCCATTAGACGTGGCATGTCAATGGAAAGAGTCAGTAACCGGGGGATGAACGCCCCCCCCCCCCCCCCCCCCCACTTTGATGAAAGAGAGCTACATGCAACTTTACAACTTTGAAGTGGTCTCGAGAACACCTTTTAGCGGTCTAGACCATCATAACCAATGGTCTTGGCCCCGTGGGCACAACTTTACAAGTCGTCTTGGTCTCGGCATCGGATTTTTTCGACGTCTTCCGGTCTCGGCTTTGAAAAATGTTGACTGCCATCCCCCCCCCCCCCCCCCCCCCCCCACCGCCACCCCTTCCCCCCGACCATCACCGGGTGATATTTAGACTTTTTTAGAACAATTTTAACAAATGCTCGAAGACTAATTTGACAAAAATCTGAATAGGTTTTTAAAAAGGCGTTGATAACTATTACTTTGTACCGTAATGGTGCAGGTTATGGTAACTAAAGTTAAAGGGGTAGTGCAGTTTTGGTAAGGCTTAACTTTAGTAACCAAACCTAGACGGTAACATTATAAACTAAAAGTTAAACTCCACCATGCTCCAAAAGGTATACAAATTACAAACGACTAAGTAAAAAGCCCGTTATCATTCAAAAAGAGCCATTAAAACACAAGAGGGCGCTTTCTAAAAAGGCATTGGTTTCAACCATTTTTCATACAAAAGTATGCATGTGATGTTTTATTGAAATAATTATTAAATAGAGAGATCATCAACAACTATTTAAAAAACGCTTTTGAAAATTTTTTGAAAAAGTGGAAGTATTTTTATAATTTTTGAAAAAATCATCAAATTATTTGGGCCCCAAATAATTATAAGATCACATATATTTATTGATATTTCAGCCGTTATGGGTCGATTTTGACCAAATAAAGTTTATTCTGCCATTAAAATTGCATGTTCTCTCAAATTCGACACTCAGTTTTTCATTACCTCACAAGAAATTGTGATGTGTAGCGCCCTTTCTACCAAAACCAAACTACCCCTTTAAGTTTGACCAATACTTAACTATCCCTTTAAATGATCATGATCATGATCTTTCGCTACATGTAGTCCATTGTAAAACTATTGTACCAGAGGATACAAATTTCTTGTTATGCACCTGTTTATTGTCTTTATGTCGTATGATTGATGGACATTGTAATACCACTCGACAGAAATGGGGTAAATTCGTTTGTAAAAAAGCTGTATATTGAGCATTTTCTGTAATGACTAATAAGCACAACATATAATTCGATTTAAAATGTACAACCTTGAAACAAACAAACATGGGAAATTCATTGAATAATTCATTGAATAATTAGGCTTAGGAAATTTTCTTTCAGTACATTTTGTGCGTAAAACGTATATTTAGAGGGAATAAATTGATCATTATGAATTATTTATTTAAGCTACGAACAATGTTTGAAACCAGAACACATCAACAAATTACCTACCATTCATACTCGCCAACCAATCGTTTAGAGTATATCATTTATTTCTAATACCACACGCTCACAAAAATGGATTGCTGCGAATTAACAGAATCATGTATATATATTACCACAAAATTATAATCACGATAATAGAGAGCATACCTATAATCAATTATCCTCGCAATACTCTTCACGGTTAGGTGTGATCATGATAATGGAACACAATTTATGGGGGCGAAATGATGGATGGCTTTCCTCCGTATACTTTACAACTAAAGTACATTCACCCCATGCATAAACATTATTTCTGACTGATTGTAAAAAAATAATTAAAAATACAATGCAATTTCATATTCCGTATTTATCTTAACTTAACCGTAACTTATTTCTAAATTTAATTAATGTAGTTTCATTCTTTGCATTATGATTTCTCAAGAAAATTTCATAAAGTATAATTAGGTTTCTTTTGAACAGATTTGTAATAAACCATTAGTAAGCCAGGGCTTTCTAAGCCTACAACGTTAGGGTTTCATAACCCTGCAATGTTTTCAAGAAATGTTTTTAAGGAACACATTAATTGTACAAATAATAAAAATTAACACATTAAATAATCATAACAATCATCACTATCATCATATTCATAAATCTGATTCCAATCTAACTCCTGCCATTTATTTTTAAAATTCATAATATTTTAACCGTACAATTCTTAATAACATTATGAACTCGATTTAAACAAAATATATGAAAATGAACCAACTACCGATGTATTTAAGGGAAAATAATAGACGGAAAAGCTTTTGCCAAGCACTAAAACAGTATATTTGTAGCAATTATATTTAAATAAAATATACATTTATTCATTAATCTGCCCTTTTTATAATTATTATTAATATTGTATTTATATAATTATGTATATATATTACATATCTTTTTAATTGATTGTATATAGTGTAAATAAGTTAGATCAGCTGAAATGAATTTTGTTAATGTATTATTGTCGGGACTAACCTCGACTAGCACTGTGCTATTTTGTTAGCCCCTTTTGTCAATTATTTCTATTGTATTGTTGATTCAAGATGTTTCATTAATCTGTATTATGACTATTGTAAATTGTAAATATTGAACTGATTATTATTGACAATGAATCAATTTCATTTCATTTCATTTCATTTCATATGATTCATGTATCTTGGTGCTATATTATTAATCGAAACATAATGATCTGCATGGCTTAGTCGATCAGATGGAAACGGTTGGACGTCTTGATTTTCCGACACCCCACGCCCACCCTTAAAAAAAATTCTCAAGTGGAATTAATGGACCATAGTCCAGAAATAAAGGACGGTATTTAGGTTCCTATTATACAATAATGTTTGTTAATTTCTTCGTGTTATGTGCCCGGATCATTCAAATTAGGTATCTGGCCTCAGCCACTAGGTGGCGGCAAACGCCATCCCCTCATCGTGATGATCAACCAGGCAAAAAACAAAATATCAGCCACGTAACAAACAAACCCCAAACAAAATCATTAAAGCCCAAACCAGTTTTGGGAAATTAGCCAAAAACATCTATATTGATCAATATTGTTGAATACGTATTTAAACAGGGCTTGTGTGGTAAAATCCGAACCTAAGCATCGTTAAAATACAGAAATATCGGTAAAATCCGAACCTAAGCATCGTTAAAATACAGAAATATCGGAAGAAATCCAATACCCGCCCGTGAAATTTATAAATCCACCGCCCGTTCGCACCTGTCCGCGCCGCTAGCGCTGGGCTAGAGATATCGACAAGCTGGGGGACAAGCCCGTATAGCGAACACCTCGTGTAAACGCACGAGGGGGGGGGGGGGGGGGGGGGGGGGGGGGCTGCACCTCTGCAGGGACGCGTGTGCTTTGTCGCCATACAATGGAAACTGTCAAGAATATAATATCTGGCTAATCGTACATTTTTCTGTTACCATATAAAACCAAACAACAAGGTTCAAGAGAAGTGCGAAAGCTCCAAATTGTTTTAATTGAATTTTCACAAAGTTAATGGAGTGACGGTAACTACATCGAAGAGCCTCATCCAGGGGGTTTCACCCCTGGCCCCGATTAAGATACCACCAATAGCATTGCCAACCTGTTCAAGACTCATGTCGCTCGACAAGCGTGCTAAAAAGTTAACATTATACATGTAATGTCCATACTTCCAGGCTAACATAGTCATCTTGAGATTTCAAAGTTGATCCTGTCATAAAACTTCCGAGGGTTCCGCCCCTGGACTCCCTACAAAGGCCCCTTTAAAGTTGGGCCCCGCACCACACACGTTAAAAAACTCGCCAATTCAAGATTCCATGTTGCACCCCTTTGAACACATTTCAGTCCACAACTCTTTGATGAAAGAGGCGCTACATGCATCTTTACAACTTTGAAGTGGTCTCGAGAACACCTTTTAGCGGTCTAGACCATCATAACCAATGGTCTTGGCCCCGTGGGCACAACTTTACAAGTCGTCTTGGTCTCGGCATCGGAATTTTTCGACGTCTTCCGGTCTCGGCTTTGAAAATGTTGACTGCCATCCCCCCCCCCACCCCCCCCCCCCCCCCCCCACCACCCCTCCCCCCCCACCACCATCGCGGGCGATATTTTAGACTTTTTAGAACAATTTTAACAAATGCTCGAAGACTAATTTGACAAAAATCTGAACAGGTTTTTTAAAAGGCGTTGATGCTCCAAAAGGTATACAAATTACAAACGACTAAGTAAAAAAGCCCGTTTATCATTCAAAAAGAGCATTAAAACACAAGAGGGGCGCTTTCTAAAAAGGGCATTGGTTTCAACCATTTTTCATACAAAAGTATGCATGTGATGTTTTATTGAAATATTATTAAATAGAGAGATTCATCAACAACTATTTAAAAAACGCTTTTTGAAAATTTTGTGAAAAAGTGGAAGTATTTTTTTAATTTTTTGAAAAAATCATCTAATTATTTGGGCCCCAAATAATTATAAGATCACATATATTTATTGATATTTCAGCCGTTATGGGTCGATTATGACCAAATAAAGTTTATTCTGCCATTAAAATTGCATGTTCTCTCAAATTCGACACTCAGTTTTTTCATTACCTCACAAGAAATTGTGATGTGTAGCGCCCTTTCTACCAAAACCAAACTACCCCTTTAAGTTTGACCATACTTAACTATCCCTTTAAAATGATCATGATCATGATCTTTCGCTACATGTAGTCCATTGGTAAAACTATTGTACCAGAGGATACAAATTTCTTGTTATGCACCTGTTTATTGTCTTTATGTCGTATGATTGATGGACTTTGTAATACCACTCGACAGAAATGGGGTAAATTCGTTTGTAAAAAAGCTGTATATTGAGCATTTTCTGTAATGACTAATAAAGCACAACATATAATTCGATTTAAATGTACAACCTTGAAACAAAACAAACATGGGAAATTCATTGAATAATTCATTGAATAATTAGGCTTAGGAAATTTTCTTTCAGTACATTTTGTGCGTAAAACGTATATTTAGAGGGGAATAAATTGATCATTATGAATTATTTATTTAAGCTACGAACAATGTTTGAAACCAGAACACATCAACAAATTCCCT
>JBAMJV010002991.1:0-150794 GCA_037951105.1 Echinarachnius parma | reverse complement strand
CACTTATAAATATATAAATGAATTAATATTTAGTAAATCGATACAAAAACATTAATGAAAAAATAAATCAATAGATTTGTATTTAGTATGTAAATAAATACACATGATTAATAATGAATACATTATTCAAAATTCGCCTTATGCATACCGGAAGTATGTACCAATAACAAATCATACGCTAAATCTTCTAAATGGTTTTACAACAATTTTACTAAATATTCAAATTCCTTACTCAATTCGGTATATCACATTGCTATGTCCTTTTCATTATGTATCCAGATTTTTCGTGGGAACTACGATCGGTCCACGCCCATCGTCAACATGTTCGACGACCCTTTCGTAGCTCGCTCCATCAGACTGCACCCGATGACGTGGACGAGGAGCATCGCGCTCAGGGTCGAGATCATAGGCAACGGTCCAGTGGCTGGTTAGATTAAAGGGACTAAAGGCCCAGTCCCATACTGACGATTTTCACGGCGATTCGCAATGACTCGCAACGATTTACTAGAACGAATCGACTCGATTTAGCCACGGTTTTGGGCATGGGCGTAGCGACTTACGTAATACCTATTCATCAGGGGGGATGAATGAATAGATCATCCCCCAGTTGAATGGGTATCAATGACAGATCTACGCCCATGGTTTTGGGGAAGAACCGATACCATGTAATACGATGCAACACGGTGACCTAAGCGATTTTCTCGACGAACGTCAAATCGTTGCGATTCGCCGTGAAAATCGTCAGTATGGGACTGGGCCTTTAGTAACATTGTCCCAATCCACAAAACTTACTTAGAACTCTATGTGGTAATGATAATGATAATAATGAGAACTGCTATAGAGTTCTAAGTGAAATGTGCCGATTTTGACAATGTTACTCGATTCCTTGAAAATAATAGAAGAATGCAGTGCAGTATAATAACTTGTATACGATAATGTAGGTTTTGATTCATTCAGGGAAGAAATAAGCCAAACAAACGAAACTGGTCTACTAGAGAAATAGAAAGTCCAGTAGAAAAGATTTAATTCCGTTTATATGACAATTATTTTGTCTATGTAAGACCAGTTATCTTGATTCTATACTAAAGTGAAAACTCTTTAGGAATAGTTATGTGTTTTTCCAGTTCACACAAAACATACAATTTTACGCGCACAAACACACGGAAATATTGCAGAATATTGGAAAACAATTCGTGAACTTGTCTGTACTTGTATACTTCTTTTTCTTTTCCGTGTCCCTGGTCGTATAGAAGTGGAGAACGACGTCAAACCGCTCGGGGTGGGCAGCGGGAGAATCAGCGATTCCCGCATCACAGCGTCATCGTGTTACGACCCGACGACCTGCGGATCGAGTGCGCGACTGATGAGCCACTCGGGCACGTGGCTGCCGCGCACGAGCGACGCGGACCAGTGGCTACAGGTATAACATACACGCTTAGATAATGTATCATATTAGGCGCTATATAAATCAAACCCATTATTATTATTATCATTTTTAATATGAGTGATACTCATCTTTTAGAATGTCTAGATTGACGGCGCAATATAAATGCTTGTCTATTATTATTATTATTATTAGGGCCAGATGTTTCTCAGGGGCGTAGGTATTCCTTCGATACCTCCTTTTCACCTGACGAGCAAAACAAAAATGCTTGAATGTAATTTGAGTTTGCATGAGTTTTCCCGAATACGTATGTGGTTTTGTCCAAATATGACATGGTTTGACCCACTTTGAGATGCGTTTCGCCCGAATATGGTTGTTCTCAAAACTCCAGGGGGTAAGGGGTCTGCAGCCCCCAAGCACCCCCCCCCCCCCCTGCTTAGGTTTTTGAGGGCACACCTTGTGTATTTGTTTTTCAAAGATATTCTCCTTGTGTTTGTTATTGTTTATGATGAATTATTGGAACCAAGTAAGAAGGGGGGGTGGGGCACGTCCCCCATGTAGCTACGCCACTGAATCTTAACACTGCCTTTTTAGGTCGACCTCGAAGGCGTGTACCGGGTGATGGGCGTGATCACGCAAGGGCGCTCCGATGCCGCCGAGTGGGTGACGGGTTTCACGATGTGGCACAGCATGGAGGCGGGAAGCTCTTGGACACCTATTTTAACAGAGCAGTGCAGCAATTATAGAGAAGTAAGGAATGTAAGCAGGAAGGCATATTTAAAGCGAAATGTGTGACTTTCTGTCTAAGTTTTTATCTGTAATTTGATAGTAGTCATTTGATCCAAATTGCTGATCAGACCTTTAAAGTCCCTATAACTATATTTTAAATATGATCATGTGACGAAGGCATGTTTCCATTTTGTGTTTTACACATTATTATGAGAAAAGTCGACAATATATTGTTTATCGAAATTGAATAAGTTAATGTATATAATTATGTATAATGTACTCTGCAACACATTTTGATCACGCGAATTGTTGGATTGGTAATTTGTGATTGTTTTGTGATTCTCCACCGTTTAACCCCTTACACCCTTCTCATTTATTTTCCCTTGTATTTCTTCCTCTCCCTTGTGCTTGCACGGTCGTGCTTCCCTTGATGCCCATGTATACAGGTGATGATATTTGCTGGTAACTGCGACAATTCAACGCCGGTGATAAACAACCTTTCTGCACCAATCCTAGCTCGATACGTCCTACTTGTACCGGTCCGATGGCACAACTACATTGCTATGCGAGTTGAAATTTTAGGCGATGGTCCATTCAGTATGACTTATTAGGCTAAATTATTGTGTTCATATTTTGTATGTTGGAACAGATTGGGTAAATAGTCACATAATAGGCCTAAATACAAAAAAAATTCGTTTAAGTATTTATTCATATTTAAGAATTTCGTTGCATAACCGAATAAACGGCAGTTTTGGGCACTCAACATTATTCGACCGCCATTGTAATATTAGAGTAATGCATGGCCTTTTAAATTACACTTCACTTATTATCCGTTTATAATAAAGTTGTAAATTTTGACTTATAAATGATTAATACCCTTTGCAGAAAGAGATACAATCAAGTGTAAATTACAAGTAATTGTAAGTCAGATCATGTGTTCTGAATGCGCAAATCTATTGGTTGAAACACGCAAATCTTCTGACTTACAAAAATATTAGTTGTAACTTACAATCGACTACATAGATCTGTTTCTGCAACCAGGGTCATGTTCTTATAATTTTCTATCTCAGCAGCTATCGCAATTATAGCACACTAAAAAATGATGATATAACGTTATGCGACGGTCGGTTCAACAAAGAAAACACAACAACAAAGCAACAAAATCGAATATAATGATATGCAAGCCATACCGAAATAATTTTGATCGCACTTCAATCAATACGAAATAACTTATTTTTAAAGAGCGCCCTCTTCTAGTTGATATTCCATACTCGCTTATGATTTAAAAAAAAAGAAAAGTTTTCCAAGCAAATTTGCATATCAAACCGTAACATGTACTATCGCAAATTTTCTTACAAAGAGATATTTTAAGCAATTTTGTGATCATGATAAGGGGAGAATTTTTCAAAGACTATGTTTTATCTCTTTGCTGTAATATTATGTCAAAACTTGTGCCCCCTCACGACATTAAAAAGCCCCCTATATTGCTCACTACTGGAAAAAAAATCCTAGCTGTATACGCTACTGACCGGTTATATCATAACCGATCACTTATTGGCTTGATACATTCACGTACTAGACCCTGATGATGAAATGAAATAAAATTAAATGAAATTAAATGAAATGTATTTATCATGTCACCCAAGAATGTGTATTGGAGAACAAAGTGATAGTAACACTAGTACTATAACAATATATATGATGATAATATTTAATATTTATAATACAGTGAGTAAAAACAAATCAAAATAAATCATTTTGATGTTGATTTTGTTTGGGCAATTAAAAAGAGAAATATTATTGTTCATAATATCGTAAAATACGAGCGTTATGCTATTTGATAATGAACTGGTTTATGGGAAATACTTGACGATAAGACTACAGAATTTAGCATGGTTCATCATGGTAGAGAAATTAGTAGAGTTGAATAATTCATTCATCTTTTCGACGTTAGGGCGTTTTCTATACTGCTTATTCAGATACCCTTTTCTTTACATTTCAAAAAGAGGGCATTCAAAAAGGTAATGGTAATCATCACCAATGTTATGTTGATAACAACGCGTACAAAGGCGATTTGATCTTTCAATATTATTGTATCTGCCAGCTACAATCGGTAATTTGTGATTACCGCATCTAAATTTAATCATCATTGTCCTCAATTGCAAGGGTATCTTTGTAAGATAGGCTTCTTTAAAAATACAATAGTTTATGCACAATGAATTTATGTTTACTTCGTAGTGCCAACTCTTGGAGTAAATCAATGTCAATTGTTGATTTATTGCATTGTTTATCCAATTTTTTGAGAATTTGGCACAATCGTTCCGCAAGCATGACAATCCAGTTTTGTCAAGAATTGATTTGATATACATTGTAACTACAAGGGGAGAGGGAAGGCACGTGACCCCTCTATAAATTCACAAAAACGATGTACTTACATAATACAATTACAAACAATTCCTTTATAAATAAAACAACCATGGTTGTTTTATTTAAACAAAGAGTGTCAAAGCCCGTATGACATACTGGGCTTTCGTAAACAATGCGTGTAGAAATATCATTAACTTCTGATTGCTAAATTTTGTCCAATTGTTTACATTTCTCTATCAAATAAAAGCTTATGCAATGTTTGTTTTATTATATACCATTGATTATGTTTGTACGGTACCATGATGTTTAGTATTTTCTGCGCTTGTCATGTGTTGCAATGTCCGGCGACGATAAATTTAAAATGATTATGAAATGCAATTTTATTGTTTTATTGAAATATATAAACAACATCGTCTCTGTTTGTATCTTGGTAAATTTAATTTAATTCGGAGTTTGATATACATGACCGATAATGTTACTAACTACTGAGTTTTATAAATAAATCATGTATAAAGTATACAGAATATTGCAATTCGAATCCGCTGCCTACGGATTGCTAGATACGGGAGCCAATCTGTCGGTCGTTCGTCCCTGAAATCTTCTTCAATGTTTGTGATGGTCATGCATTAGCTATTGACCCGACACAGACCCGAAAGATGAAATCAATCGTGATGGTTAGAAGCTATTATAAACTCGATACAATTTAGAAGGATAAGAAATCAACTGATATGTGCGAGGGATAATCTAGGGGAAAAAAGAAAGAAAAAAGGTGCCCATATGTCGGTCGTTCGTCCCTGAAACATTCAACGTTCGTAATGGTCAGAAGCTATTACTATAAACCCGACACAATTCAGAAATATAAGAAATACACTTATAGATATGAGCGAGGGGTCATCTAGAAGCCCATCTGTCGGGTGTTGTGTCTTGATACATTTGAATGCATTTTGTTTTTTGTTTCGGTCGTACTTGTGGACATCTATATCATGTTATAATTACATATATCATGTCGTAATAAGTTCAGGAGTTAGAATCGAGAATCCAACGTTCATTTTCAGAATGAACATCCATTGCTGAAATTATATATCGCTTAAGATTTCTTTGGATGATAAATTATGTTGTCATCATAGGCGTACCCAGGGGGGGGGGGGGGGGGGGGGGGTTCAACCCCCCCCCCTTTGACCAAAAAATTGCTGTTTTGGGGGGGGGGGTTTGAACCCCCCCCCCCCTTTTCAAATTTTAGCCGGTCTCGAGACTACTTTTAAGCGGTCTCGACCGACTAAAACCTGGTCTCGGCCCTAAAATTTGTCGAAGATCTCCGGTCTCGGGCTTGAAAATTTTGAAAGTACTTGGTCTCGGCTCCGAATTTTTTGTTTACGGACACCCCCCCCCTCCCCCCCTCCCCCCCTCCCCCCCTCCCCCCCCCCCCCTTTTTCAACTTTGAAGGTACTTGGTCTCGGTCTCGAAAATGTTGAAAGTACTCGGTCTCGGCTTCGAAACAAATTTACGGACACCCCTCCCCCCCCCCCCCCCCCCCCCACTGACCCACTGAGAGGGGTTCTCAACTTTGAAGGTACTTGGTCTCGGCTTGGAATTTTTTTACAAAATACCCCCCACCCCCCCCCCCCCCCCCCCCCTGGGTTGTCGTATACGGACAGGTATATACAGGTATATACATTGAAGGAAATATTGTGTCATTGTTTGAAAGTTACACCAATTTGATGTCCATTATCAGTATGATATGAAAGACGCTGATCCCAAACAAAGCAATGATGGTAATAAAGGCATGGTGAAGGTTTCGTTTTTTACTTGGTTGTCATAATTTTGTGGATGTAACCAAGCAATGCATGTACAATCTCTTTAATTTTTTTAAACATTAGATGAACATACTACATGATTATAATTATTGCATCTTTATTTGTCTTCCCTCTTTTACCAACGGAACAAGGGTATTGTATTTAACCGTCACGTTGTTTTATTAAAAATTTACTTTTGTAATAAATTATGTTTTATTTTTGTAGTACTCAGCACTTATTCCATTGCTATGTCTATCAAACTTCATTGTATATTATGTATTAAGGAGTCTAGTAACTTTGTTGACAAGTAAAAAAGTGATGCGTGGTTAATAAAATGTATATTAGTGTGATCTGATATGTCCAGAACGGTAATGTGTGAACATTTCCAAGTTAATTAGATGTTATTTGGCCGAGAAATGAGTGAAAATGCAAAGTGATATTCACTTACTCATTGCACTTACTTTGTACACGGCCGGAAAGGTCCCTTAGATAATTTCTTATCCGAACACTTTAATCGTAAATTATATCTTTTGAACGAAATGGAAATTTGAAAAAACCGAAACCTGTCCCATGCTTTTATTGTTAATACGAATAAAATAGGGTATGACTTTATACCTTGTAATATCAGACATTTCGTTGTTTTCGGGGCAACAATCATACAATATATTATAGAACCTGGACCTGCATGTGAAGTGTGAAATAGCCTTGGACGTTGCTATATATCCAGGTAACCCATTATATCAGAGTTCGATATAAAGAGGTTCCACTGTATTAAATTTTACGGGAAAACTGATAATGAAAATAAATGCACTTTGGAGTTTCTTTTTTCTTCATAGTCATGTTTTTGTGGGTAAATCAAATACAAGTCAAGCAATGCATGATAATTACCTATACAATCTAATTAGCTTGTATTTTAGGTAAGTGCATACTACTGTAGTTACTATCTATAGCCTACTGTTAAACATTGACAAAATATTTGGGTGGAATTGAACCGGTAATCTGAAAATCCTAGAGAGTTATACGGGTCAAAACATGAACAGATCAGATATCGCTATGACCCCCCCCCCCCCCCCCCCCCCGCCAGAAATGCCTTTATTTACTCATCAATACAGACTTCAGAGGGCACACCCATGATATGAATGGCACACCCCCGTCAGACGGATCGTCCCCATCGATATCGCTGATCGTCCCACCAGGCCAATGGGTGATTTCAAGTATGGTGTTTAAGGCTGGTGTTAGCGTTTATTACACACAAACACCAGTTTGATAAACACTAACACCAGCCCTAAACACCATACTTGAAATCACCCATTTTAGGCTCCGCAAAGATTTAGAAAAAATAAAATGATAATGATAAAAATGATAAATGATAAATGATAAAAATAAAATGTCTGGATGATCGCGATCGCACGTACAAATTATACGGAAGTATACGCACGCGCGTACGTATACGTGCGTACAACGCGCGCGCCCGTACAATAAAAAACAGAGTGTAAATTTATGGCAGTGGAATTGCGAGCTTCGCTGTTCGTGATATTCTTCTTAAATCACCATGGGATTGTTCGGAAAGGAACCTAAAAAGGAGCCCAAAGAGCAGGTAAATAGCGATTACTATTTCCTCCTCATTTTGAATGTTTATTTGCGTTTTTATAAGTGATTATAATTTTGTTTTTATTTCTGTTTAGTCCCACCTACTGATTAATCTGTTAATGTATGTGGATTTACTGCCAACTCGCATTGCATTGCGTTGCATTGCAAATTGTGTGATGTGTCTGCATATTATCTGATGAGGCTGAGTCATAAATAATCATTACGAGTCTGTGGTGATTGTGAATAGTAACAACTGTATTGGGAATGTAGAGTCGGGTTATGTGTCAAAAGACAAAATGCCAGAATATTGCGGTACACACTTTCAAAAAGGCAACACAATGTAGTCCAAGAAGACTAAAGGTAGGGAGAACGACCGAATACCGCAATCACGCATTTGTATCTGCTAACACGCAAAACTTTGCTACAAAAAACCTAGGGTAGAATTCATATTTTTCAATATTTAACCATGAAATTGGTATCCTCTTGAAGCTTAATCCTTCCTTGATCTGGATATGGCATTAGTTGTTCCTAAATCGATGTTTTAACACCCCAAAAAACAATCTGAATACGCAGTGAGTTAGGAGACTTCGCGGTAGTCGCGGTAGCGACTGCACTTGAAGACTCCATTTTGCTACCACAGTGCATAAATTCTGCCAACTTCCATGCCAGAGTAGGGGTTCGTAAACTCCCTCTACGTTGAATTTGAGGCCATTTTCGTATAGAGCAGAATCTGATCTTTCGAATGACACCAAATTCGCCGGATTTTTTGGAATTTTCACCTTGCAAATTGATTTTTTTGAAGTATTGTTTTGCTGATATTTTTGCATCGATTTTCGGCACAAAAATTCGACGAAAAATCGTTTAAAACTGGAGGAAGGAATCTGAAAAAGGTATGGAAAAGTAGTATTTTATGAAAGTGTGTTGATTTCTCTACACACTGAAATACATTACTATGGTAGTAGTAATAGCGCTAAGCTGCGATCATCCAATGTATACAAATTGCCCACATACTGATTTTGATATTTTTAGCCATGTTGAGGCATGCGTTTTCTATTAATAGCGCTGGGGCACGCGCAGAGCATAGTTACCGTCCATTGCCTGAAACTGGCAGAACCAAACTTTGTACCTTCTACCTCTAAAATTGTAATATCTCCACTAATATTGAAGCTAATAAGTTGATTTCAGCACCATTATTTTTCTCACTTTACAAGCTTTCCATTGATATTAAGTTTGTTGAGGTTCCATCAAAAAATCCAAATATCACCGAACTCCCTACTAAAGGTAGAGACATTTACATTAACATTTGGACGTTTTTTTTTTACATGTCATACCTTTAGTCCTAGTCCATAGTGTACACGTTCTGTATCTAGCCACTTATCCACCCAAAAAACCCTCCAATTTGGTTGGAAATATTTCGGCTACTCACCTGAATTTTCACGACTAGGCAGATGTTTACTCTCTTTCTGCAATTGTGCTGTCCCAAATACGTTTACAAGTTGTAATTCTGGTAAAATTAACACTTTTCCGAGGTAAACACAGCCCGATGTTTGATGACCAAGAATTTCCGTAACATGCTATTCAACGCAATTGCACAATGTAGTATTGTATTCGCCGTGTATAGACATTTGCATAACACACGGCTCGCGAATATAATACCGTTGCATGAATAACCTGCACGCGCGCACGCCGTATCCTCTACTGTATTATAGAGGATACGGCGCGCGCGCGTGCAGGTTATACATGCAACGGTATTATATTCGCGAGCCGTGTGTTATGCAAATGTCTACACGGCGAATACAATACTACCATGTGCAATTGCGTTGAATAGCATGTTACGGGAATTCTTGGTCATCAAACATCGGGCTGTGTTTACCTCGGAAAAGTGTTAATTTTACCAGAATTACAACTTGTAAACGTATTTGGGACAGCACAATTGCAGAAAGAGAGTAAACATCTGCCTAGTCGTGAAAATTCAGGTGAGTAGCCGAAATATTTCCAACCAAATTGGAGGGTTTTTTGGGTGGATAAGTGGCTAGATACAGAACGTGTACACTATGGACTAGGACTAAAGGTATGACATGTTGAAAAAAAAACGTCCAAATGTTAATGTAAATGTCTCTACCTTTAGTCTTCTTGGACTAGCACCAATGCCTGGCAATGACAATGTTGCAATAGTTGAATGTAAATAGGATAATTTTGAAAAGATAGTGCTTTAAGTTTCAGATTATTAGGTAGCAGCTTGTAAAGTAGGTTATTTTTAAATGAGTTACATAATAAAAGTACACTGGCAAATGACTATAGAGCAAATCCAGGCATACCTGGCTTAATAAAGCTTTGTAAGATACGTATAGGAGAAATTTTCTTTTTTCTAGCTCTTAATTTTTTCTGCAAATTTTGGAAAGGTGGATGGTATGCTCAATTGTTTGTTCCTGTATAAAGAGTTATTTAATACATGTTTCAGGCCTATAGGATGTTAAAGGAAAAATGAACACTACAAACAATTTTCCCATATCAGACAAATTTGCCATGGCATAATGTAGAACATTGTAATTTTAAGTTCAATTGCATACAACATTTTACAGTCTTCTTTTTTTCCTGTTCCCCCCATATTTCTTTAGGTAAGAGAATGGACATCAGCTCTACGGAAGGAAACCAGACAACTGGACAGACAAGTTAGATGTGAGTCGAGTTATTTGACTAGAGGCAAACGTTACTGTTTAGGAGTCGAAAATGTTTATTATGAAATTACTTACATGTACCGTAAACCGGGGTGACTTTGGCAGCCGGGGTAACTTTTGCCACTTTTTGAGATGAATGTATTTTCATCAAGCATCACTTTTTAGAACCAATTTCTTATTGTTTCAAATGTTTTCCTATATTAGTTCTAAAGAGTGAGACTTGATGAAAATACATCCTTCTCAAAAAGTGGCCAAATACACCCCGGTTTACGGTATATAATATTTTAAATGATCACTGACTAAATTGTTCCTTCTTTTGTAATAAATACTCTCTTTCAAATAAGCAGTGCTTTTAATTAGTCAGATTGTTAACTATTTCTGTATTGCTGAGTAATGATAAAATACAGAACATTTGTTATCTTTTACACGGGTCATTTGAAATTGATGAAAAATGTACTTCTACCCCAATGTACCCTTACCCTTTGCAGCTATTGAAACTGCTGAACTCAAGGTCAAGAGATCAATCAAAGAAGCCGCGAAGAAGAACAATCCAGATGTGTGTAAGATTCTAGCCAAGGAGCTCATCCAGTCGAAGAAAGCCAAGAATCGCATCTACACCTCCAAGGCTCACCTCAACTCGGTCACCATGCAGATGAAGAATCAGCTCGGTGAGATTTTAAAAATAATTTTCAGTATCACTCATGAATTATACAGACATTACCATACTGTTGTGTATAGTAGGCATTACATATATATGCATAGCTAGCATACAATTGTTGACATGCTAATGCATGCATTTTATATGTACTCTGTATGACCAGAGCATTGTGTGCATGGCGTGTAAATGGTCATACTGCCTAGTATGACTATTTACAGTGTAGATGTGCTCAGTATAAAGCCATGAAAATCATGGAGTAAACACACACCATCACTGGAATCCTCAAACATTAGGTTAAAAACAATTTCACGTTAAAACGCATCACCTGACTTCATTTTAGTAATCCATGCCCACGACTGAATTTAACCAACAAACCTAATTGAGTAAATTGCAAACCATTTAGTGTTGAATTTAAACAATTAATTATTGTTACTAAAACTTTATTTTAGTGGCTAACATGGTGTGTTTTCATTGAAAAATAAAAGTTATCATTCAACCAGATTGGTAGACAAAATCCTATGATTCATTTTGAAGGCTGTTTACATTCAGCTAAATGTAGCAAAGTTCTGTTAATTGAAGAGGGCGCTATGCAGACACCTGGAAGATTGTACTTGGTAGCTTTTGCCATATGTCTATTTTTAGATGTTTTTATGATGATTTTACAAACCTTCTTACTAAGTTCATAATATTTCCCTACAGCTGTCCTAAGAGTGAGTGCAGTATGATGAATGCCTTATGGGTACATTATAGTCACTAGTGATGATATTGTTATGAACTCAATGCTCAAAATTAGCATAGGCTCGCTGGTCTGGGGCCACTAAAAATTAGCTGCGGGCCACCAAATATCATTGATATTTAATTCCACTCGCCCGAAAGGACAACCAAATATAGCAGAATTTGTTCAGTTTTTCTTTGTTTGGGGCCACAAGAATTTGAACAAACTTGTTTTTACTTGCCTGACTGAGCCACAAGACGGTAAAATAGTTTAATATCTAGCATTGGATAACATATTACTAATTGATGATTAGTGGTGTCGATTTCGGGAGTATTTCCCTCCCGGGACTCGCGATCATTTTTCGGGCGAGTCACGGGTACCCAAAATTTACCCATTTGTTGATTTTGCTATCGGCATGTCACGCCGCTGGGAAAACATGGTTTAATACATTGCATCTCATGAGTTTATATTAAACTGAATGATAACTAGCATATTATTACAGAGTGCATGAACATAAAAAGGACCGAAAAGAAAATAGGAGTGGGCAGATAACTCGGGCGTTCAAAGAGGGAAAAAGGAAAGAAAAGAAAATGAGCGTGGGCAGATAGTATCAATTTTTGCGCCCGGGACTCGATATTTTTCGGCGGGACCCGGGTACCCTTGACTCGTCAACAGCCTTATTAATGATATACTTTATTTATTTCTGTCCTACATAAATGCAGCTGTTTTACGAGTGAGTGGTTGCATGGAGAAGAGTGCGGCCGTGATGAAAGCCATGCAGTCTCTAATCAAGATCCCAGAACTCCAAGCAACCATGATGGAAGTCTCTAAAGAAATGATGAAAGTAAGACAGAAGAAATTGTTTTAGTATAGATATTGTTTATTTGCTAGAAATAAGTCTGTATTTTTGGTGATACGGGTAGTTTCCAGTATATTTAGACCTATTGCCATGACTAGTTGTGACATCACACTTCTGTAATAACACTTCGGAAGCACTTCATACATCACACTTCATTTCCAGTAGTTTCTAGTAGTTTCCAGTATACATCACACTTTGGAAGCTAGCAGGAAACAGCTGGGGTTCAGGCACACAAACCCTTCGAACAGCCTGCATAGCACTCGTGTACTCTGTTGCAGAGTACTGCTCACCAGTGTGGGCAGAGAGCTGCCATACCAAGAAGGTAGATGTCATCTTAAAGGGGCCAGGCAAACTAAACTGTTATCTTCTGTTCATCTCTATTAGTGTACACATCAACTATTTGTAAACCATTTGACCCAAATATATTTTGTTTATTTTAAAACATTTTAGTAATTATTTTTCTCCATATTGTGAAGCCCCCACTTCTGAAAACCTCTCCAGAGTAGAATTCTATTGTTGACCTGTTGTGACATCATCAGCCATTCAGTTACAAAGAAGTTACCTTCACTCAAGCTGAGTGCCTAATCACAATAGTATCACAGGGTTGAATAGAATACCAACTCACACACCTTCAATTTCAATAGCTGTTGCTATGTCAGAAGAAAAGCACTGTCTAAGCTATTGCATGGAGGTATGCAGGGCATGCTTTTGTGTGGATGTTCTTTTTGTACTTTCATTTTTGTTAATCTCATGGTAGCTGACCAGTGATTGACAGATGATGTCACAACAGGTCAACAATAGAATTTACTCTGGAGGGTTTTTTAGGAGGTGGGGCTTAGCAACATGAAGAAAAATAAATGATAAAATGTTTAAAAATATACAAAACATATTTAGGTCAAACCGTTTACAAATATTGAATGTGTACACTAATACAGATGAACAGAAGTCAACATGCATTTGGTTTGCATGGCCCCTTTTAACTCAGCTATGAGAATAATTACTGGCACTCTTAAGTCAACCCCTCTTCAATGGCTACCTGCTCTCTCCCACAATGCTCCCCCTCAAGTACGCAGACAGGAGATAACGCCAGGAGCTACACCATACCTCCACCAACCCAGATCTAACTATCCATGAGGACCTAAGGAACTTACCCAGCATGCGCCTTAAGTCACAGACACCCTTTTGGTTTCCTGCGAAGTCTGCAGAAGAGTTTGACCTTAAAGGAGAATGGCGCAAAACCTGGGCGGAATCCGACTTCCCTAATCAAGACCTTGTACAGGACCCTACGTCAGAGCCAGCAGGCTTCAACCTCCCCAGAAAGCAATTGGTGACTCTGAACAGGTTAAGAATACTCCACGCAAGGTCAGCCCGTCATCTCCATCGATGGAAAATGAAAGACAGCCCTGCATGTGAATGCGGGAATCCAGACCAGACAGTGCAGCATGTGGTAAATGACTGCCCTCTCCGATGTTTCCCTGATAGTTTTGAGGGGATTCATCAGACAACAGATGCTGCTCTGACCTGGCTGGGAAACTTAGACTTTAATTTATAGAATGTGCATATATGTCATACGAAACAAACAAACAAACTCTATAGCAGGGCTTGCTCTTAGGATTGGCCCTGGTGCCAATGGCGACCAGAAATGTCATTTGGCCACTAAGAAATTAGGATCTACAATTTACCAACAATGGGAGTCTATCAGATATGTCCGACTGTGTCATTCAGGCCACATGAAAGAGAGAGCCACCCTTGCCAGGTAGGCCATACACAAGTGTATGAGAAATGTATTGCTATGAGCATTTTCAATCTTAAAATCACTGCAAAGTTTGGTGAAACTTAAAAGGACTAAACATACAGGCTTATCACAAACATCATTGCAATAGGTTTAGCTATACTGAAAGACAAATATTGAGGTACTTCATGAACAAAATAATTTTAAGAATATTTAAATCTCTATTTCTACTAATTTTGGATGTAGAAATAGTGATTAAAATATTCTTAAAATCATATCTATGATTTAAATGTTCTTTTTTGGCCAAAATCGAATTATATTATATGCTGGTATTAGTTTCTATTCCATTTGACATAATTTGTTCCCTTATGTTGAAAACATGTGAATATATCTTTCTATGGTTTGGCTCCATGGAGCCAGGGGTGAGGGAGAGCCCTGCTAGAGGGTTATGACGTGAGTTACATTAGCTTGCATCTCCAGCATGTCTCGTCTTCTTCCTGTTTGCAGGCTGGCATCATTGAGGAGATGATGGACGACACCCTGGATCAGATGGATGACGTGGAGGAGGACGCTACTCAGGCGGAGATTGACAAGATTCTCTATGAAGTCACAGCGGGTGAGTCAAACTAAATGAGAGCAGAACCTGGTCACATTTCATCTAATTCTAACACAATATTTTGAATTAAATTGAATTTACATTTTTAAGGAGGAATTCTACCCCATAAATTTGTTATTGTTTGCTACAAATATAGGAGAATGAGCGGAATCATGTGTGAAAATATGAGAAAAATTGGCTGAGCGACTAAAAAAGTTATAGCAGTTTGAACTTTGTCGAGCTGTTGCCATTGTAATTTGTACATGAAATTTTGGATACAAATTAACCCTATTTTTAATCACAAGCAATTTTACTAGCGTAAATATAAAAAAGAAGCACAATAAAAGTTTTTTCTCAGCAAGTCAAATGAGAAATAAGTGAATTTTTCATGTACACAACTTGTGGTGGGTTGCTCGTGAGTAATGTTTAAATCAGCAGCAATTTCTAAAGGAGCATTCATTCTACTTGACATTCAACTAGGGATTACTTTGTGTTTCTTGTCCACTTCTGATTGTAAATATGTAAATCTGCTCCCGGAATTCCCCTCTAACCTAAGACTGTTGTCCAATAATTACTTACCAACTCTGGAAGAAAGGATTGTCTATGGATCATAGAACAATGAAAGAATTGTTGCATTTATTAAATTAACAGGCTTAATCATATGCCTCTTAAAGGGGAAGGAAATCCCAGCCTTTTGACCTACTGGATGTGATGAGAGCATAACTCCTGTCATTGCTAGTCGCTTATTTCCTCTTGAATATTCACGATTACAAAAATAATCAATGTTTTATGGACCACTGTCGTCTGCTTTCAATGCCCACAGGAGGCGGCCATTTCTTCTTCTCGTGGTGAAATGACGTGGCAGGCGGGGACAATGCGGAGAACACAATAGCGTATCGTAACCCGCTATTGTGTTCTCCGCCTGAGACCTCATTTCACCGCAAGATGTTTAAAAAAAGGATGCCTCCTGTGGGTATTGAAAGCAGACGACAGTGGTCCATAAAATATATTTTTGTAATCGGGAATATTCAAGAGGAAATATGTGACTAGCAATGATTGGAGTTATGCTCTCATCACATCCAGTAAGTCAAAAGGCTAGGATTTCCTGCCCCTTTAAATGAAACTTCTTTTTTTAAAATTTGTCAATAGCGCCATCTATTGACCAGTCTGGCTGAGTAAGCAGTTGGAAAGGAAAAGGAAAAACAAACAAATCCAAATTGACTTGAGATTTCTTTTACAACTAACTTAACTATTTGCTCTACCAATATTGTTACCTCTCAGGAGCCCTTTTAACAGCGCCATTACCAGGTGTGGATGAGGAAATGGCGAGAAAAGAAACAAAAGATATTGTCAAAATTGACTTGATGTAATAACAATATGAATTTAAAGAAATTTCTTGTGAAACTATCTTTATAACTCTTTGCTCTGCCATTGTTGTTACCTTTCAGGTGCACTTTCAACAGCGCCATCTGTTGACCAGGAGCTGCCTGGTGCGGCCGAGGGAGCCGTGGGAGGTCAAGAGAGTGAGGAGGAGGAAGAAGGGGATGATCTACAGGCCATGCAAGCCAGGCTAGAAGCACTGCGCAGCTAGGACTACTAGGAACAATGAACCATTGAACTATTGAACTATTGCCCTGTTCACCAGGGAATGACCTAACAGCCATGTAAGCCAGGCCAGATGCTCTATGCAGCTAGGCTTACTAGGACTGAATAACTAGCTGTTCACCAAGTTTGTCAAGTGTGGGGATGCTACACCGTGGATTGCCATCTTGAACTAGGCTACATGTAGTTTATGTGCACTGCATGATACTGAGCCAGTGTGATCATGCACCATGGGCAGGGCGGTTGCAAGATGGCACCCCGGGTCCGATTTACGAATCCGAACTACCTTTGAAGACTGCCATGCATGGTGATCATAGAACCTGTCTGAACATCTTCACTAGTCTAAGTTGTGGGCACTGCATAACATTGAGCCCAGTGGCGTAGCGTGGTCGGACTGATTGGGGGGGGGGGGCACGCAAAATTATTGGGGGGGCACACCTTATGTATTTCTTTGTTTTTTCAAAAAATGGCCCCTTATGTTTTCTATTGTTTTTTCAAAATGATTGGGGGGGGGGCACAGGCCCCCCCCCCCCATGCCCCCCCCCCCCCCCCCGTAGCTACGCCACTGATTGAGCCAGTGTGTATTTCGCACTGTGCACAAGGAGTTCGCAGGATGGCATCAATGCTTCTGATTTATGAATCAAAACTGCCTCTAATAAAGGTGGGATGGTTGGGATATACCGTGGTTCCGCTGTATGTTCATAGTCTGGGGTGGATACCTCAGATCTGCATACTGATGGGTTCAGGAAAGATATATGTAGACACAATGTTAAGCCCTCTGCAGACAGAGCCGACTCGACCTGATTCAACTGGTTTTCATTCGGATCGGCTCAGTTTTCAGTGCCTCGCGACACACATTTTGCCAGTCGAGAGACAGTCGGATGCCAGGTGGGACCGATTCAACTCTAGCCTGATTGAAACCAGTCGAATCGGGTCGAGTCGGCTCTGTCTGCAGAAATGAAGTTTTTTGCCTTGTTGGCCATCTCGGGCAAGAAAAAAAACAAGATTTGTTGATTTCTAGTGGCCCGAAACCTGAATCTGGTGGCCCTAAACAACCCCCCCCCCCTCCCCAAACCCCAACATTACAAATTATGTTGTATTTGGTGGCCCATTTGGGCCAGTGGAATTAAGCTTCAATGAAATTTGGTGGCCCGAAGCCAGTTATCAGTGGCCCCGGGCCAGGGGGCCTGCGCTAATTTTGAGCATCGGTACATACATCTCATTGTGATCTTAAAGGGTACCACCACCCAAAAATAATATTCTTATAAATGAAAGGTAACACCTTTAGTAGTCCATTCCATCAACAAGTTAACAAAAATATGTTTCAAGAAAAAAAATATATAATTGGAAAACGCATCACCATTCTAAAGCATGCGTTCATGGGTCTGAATTACGAAGACTAATTTGTACAGAGCGAACAAATCGTCCGGGATTCTATTGTCTCCAAACGTACGCGTGAATAGCATTTGCGCACTCGCAAACGTTTGGCCGGTACGGAACCAGGAAATAATAGTGGTTCCGTAAGTGGTGGTAATTAATTGCTTTGTTTATGAATTACACAACCCTTTGCAGAATGTTGGGTATCTATTTGATATCACAACACGATACCAAATCATAAAACTATGTGTTCTTCTTTACCTGGTGGTCCCCTTTAATTCAAGACCCTGTAAAGCATTCTGCTTCCAAATAAATCTGACTTGATAAGCAACAAATGTATATGCATGGAATTAAGTAAGCAATTTAACTAGGTTTTGCTTGGAGGTGAGCTCAAAATGGTACTCTTTGCTTTATTGCATTCTGCTTCCAAATAAATCTGACTTGATAAGCAACAAATGTACATATATGCATGGAATTAAGTAAGCAATTTAACTAGGTTTTGCTTGGAGGTGAGCTCAAAATGGTACTCTTTGCTTTATTGCAGATGACTCCTGCAGTGCATTGTTTTGAGATCATGCAACAGCAGGGGCCTAGCAAACGCTACTTCATGTTTTTATGCCTCCGCAACGAAGTAGCCGGAGGCATTATGTTTTCGGGTTGTCCGTCCGTCCGTCCGTCCGTACGTACGTACGTACGTCCGTACGTACGTCCCGTTCTCGTGATCGCGTTATCTCAAGAACCGATTGACGGATTTTCACCAAACTTGGGTCATGTATGTATCTTGGGGTGCCAATGATCTGATTAGATTTTGGGGTCATGAGGTCAAAGGTCAAAGGTCACAGAGCTCATTATATATGCAGAAATAGCTCGTGATCGCGTTATCTCAAGAAGGGATTGACAGATTCTGACCAAACTTGGTACATGTTTGTATCTTGGGGGGCCGATGATCTGATTAGATTTTGGGGTCATGAGGTCAAAGGTCACAGAGCTCATTATATATGCAAAAATAGCTTGTGATCGCGTTATTTCAAGAAGTGATTGACAGATTCTGACCAAACTTGGTACATGTGTGTTCCTTGGAGAGCCAATGAACTGATTAGATTTTGGGGGTCATGAGGTCAAAGGTCACAGGGCTCATTATATGTAAAAGTTGCTTGAGATTGGAAATCTCAAGAACTGAATATCAGATTTCAATCCAACTTGATACCTGAATGTATCTTAAGGAACAATTATAGTCATTAGATTTTGGGGTCATGAGGGCAAAGGTCAAGGTCACTTATAGCTCATAATTGTGATACGTCAAGATCTAAAAGACGAGAGTATCATCAAAATTTAGTTGACAGAATTAATTCTGTGTACATGTTGATTTGGGCTTGATATGAATAAATTGCGTAATGGCGGAGGCATCATTTTCGACTGCGCGCAGTCGAAGATCCATCTAGTTTTGTTTTTTTTCTTCATGTGACCAAATGTGCTTTCATACTTATAATATGTGCATATCCGTAGATGAAGTAGACACATGAATGTGATGATGGCCGTTCGGAAAAAATAATAACTGAACTAGAGAAATTGTATAAGGACTTTGAAGGAGGGAATATCTAAAGATCAATGTATTATTGTCCTTGGCATTTTTTAAGCAAGTCTTTGAGGCCTATATTCATGTATGGGAGAAGTTCTGGAGAAGTCCAGGGCCCCGTTGCAGAAATAGATACAATCTCATGTAAGTTTCAGTTAATTGTAAGTCAGATCATGTGACTAAATGCGCAAATCTGATTGATTGAAATGCACAAATTTTCTGACTTTCTGCAACGGGACCCAGGAGAAATGGTGTTCATCTGAAATCAGAATACATAGGATAGTATTGTGTACAAAATTATAAACATACAATTGGCAAGATCAGTTTAGCCAGGGCTTTCCAATCAGTGGAATCCGAATTCCAAAACCAGTGTATGCCCATCACTTTTGTCCTTTAGCAAGACAATTAAATCACTATTGCTGCTCTCTACCCAGGTGTATAAATAGGGACGGGTAGGAGCGGAACGTGTATACAAATTACTGTATACTGTTGAGAGCACCCTATGGCTGCCAGAATGCCTTGCTGCTCAGGGAGTACAAAGTGCACGTCATATAGGCGGATTGATTGTGATTGTGAATATTGTGTCTAATGACCAGGGCAATTATATAATTGTAAAGCAGTTACAGAGGATGATCAATCATATTCAGCACTTTATACATCTAGCATATAATTAGCATTATTTAATATTTTTATTTCAAGCAATAACAATACATATTTGATTCATATAGTGCCTTATAATATGATGGATCATCATCTCTAAGCTCTTTAAATTTATTATTCAGATCATCGGACACACAACCAATCCACAATTGGTGTGCATTTTCAACTCACTTGAGAGCATTACATTCTGGCAGCCACTACGATATACAGTTGTATAGAATCAAGTATGTATTGTTATTGCTTGAAATAAAAGTATTAAATAATGCTAATTTTATACTAGATGTATAAAGTGCTGAATATAATTGATCATCCTCTGTAACTGCTTTACAATTATATAATTGCCCTGGTCATTAGACACAATATTCACAATCACAATCAATCTGCATACAGGTCCCCATTTACTGTGACGTAGCGTGGTCAGAACTGATTGGAGGCACGCTAATGATTGGTGGGGGGGGGGGGGGGGGCACACCTTATGTATTTCTACATTTCTTTATTTTTGCACTGATTGTCCCCTTATATTTGATTGTGTTTTTTTGGGGAAAATGTATTTATTTAATTTATTATTATTAATATTATTTTTAAAATTTGATTGATTGATTTATTATTGTGCCCCGCCATAGCTATGCCCCTGCCCATTTATACACCAGCTAGAGAGCAGTGAAGTAGATATATTTTATTGCTTGGTTCAAACTTGGGATCCCATGATTGGAAAGCTTGCACTCCACTAATCTTGCCACACCACCTCCAAATAATAAGTAAAGGACTCTTTTCTTTTCCGTCCGTCCGTCTGTCTGTCCGTCCGTACGTACATACGTACATACGTCTGTCCGTATGTCCCGTTCTCGTTATCGCGATATCTCAAGAACCGGTTGACGGATTTCAACCAAACTAAATGCATGTATGTATCTTGAGTAGCGAGTTTGGGGTCATGAGGTCAAAGGTCAAAGGACTCATTTCTAAGTAAAATTAGTTGATGGAATGGCATATGTGAAAAATGTTATGTTATCTCAGCTTGAAACCTTTGTAATTCAGGTTAACTAAATGTGGCTCTATGCTCAAGAGGGGCATTAACAAAAATTGATATCCCTAGGGACCCTAGGCTGTACATATAATTGTTATGCCGACGCAACGAAGTGGCCGGAGGCATTATGTTTTCGGGTTGTCCGTCCGTACGTACGTACGTACATACGTCTGTCTGTATGTACGTACGTCCCGTTCTCGTTATCGCGATATCTCAAGAACAGGTTGACGGATTTCAACCAAACTAAATATATTTTTGGGTCATGAGGTCAAAGGTCAAAGGTCACATGGCTCATTATATATGCAAAATTTGCTAGTTATTGCGATATCTCAAGAACCAATTGACTCATTGTCACCAAACTTGGTTCATGCATGTATCTTGAGGAGCCAATGTACTGATTAGATTTTAGGATCATGAGTTCAAAGGTCACAGGGCTCATTATATATGCAAAATAGCTCGTTATTGCGATATCTCAAGAACCAATTGACGTATTGTCACCAAACTTGGTACATCTTAAGAGAATGAACTGATTAGATTTAAAGGGTCGCTAGGTCAAAGGTGACTGTACTCATAAAAATCGCGCAATGGCGGAGGCATCCATTTCGACTGCGCGCAGTCGAAGATCCATCTAGTTTTTGTTGAAACTCTTATCATACATGCATGCAAATATGCAATGTATAAATCTATGATATATCAATTTGTTATTTGTCAGGACATGATGAACAAATATTTGATAGCAGTAGATGTTCTTGTATTTAAGTTACTGTGAAAAGAGTCTATAAATGTGTAGTATTTATGTTTTGTTATTGTTTGTAAGTTTTTTTTAAAATATTTATTGTAAACCTCCCATTAACATCAATGAGAATGAAATGTCAATATATGACAACCATCGGTAGATCACTACCTCTATGGAAAGCTATACTAAAGGGGACCACCAAACAAAGAACAACATGTAGGCTTATATCATGTGTTAGTACCGTTATTTAACATCAAATAGATGTTCAACACTTTGAAAAGTGTTGTGTAATTCATAAACAATGCAATTAATCACCACAAATTATGGAACATAACAGGGCCTTAAGTTCCGTAACGCCACACGTTCGCAAGTGCGTCAATTCTGTACATGCATACGTTTGGAGACAATAGAATGGGTACGTCCTATAAAATAGACTAGCCTTCTTCTGCAGACCCATAAACACAATTTAGTATGATGATGAGTTTTCAAATTATACCATTTTGGGGACACCTATTTTCTTAACTTTTTGATGGAATGAACTACTAAACCTATCATCTTTCATTTATTAGACAAATATTTTGGGGTTTTGGGTCCCTTTAAAAATTATACAAATGTATGATGACCATTGATGACAATTGGTATGTCATGTACATGTATTGTGAATGTAATGTATAATGTACGCTGTGATCTTTAGATTCCATGATGGTTGGTTATGTATAGGATGCAGTACAATGTTGTATCAGAGCAGAACATTAGGTAATTCTATAGCTAGCTAAATACCGCTCCTGGAGGGCTGAGGAGCGGTAGTGATTTTTGAGCACTCAAGCTTGAATCCAGTACATTTTATCATGGTTGGCACTTCTTATCTCTAGCCCCTGGGCGCTAATGTCTCAGCAGAGGATTAGAGGATTAGGATTGTTGACAGCAGTAATAAACTGATAAGAATGTGGTCGATACGGAAACAAAAATGATAAAATTGATCACCACGATGGTGGAAGACAAGCTAATGGGACAATCACGTCATGAACACTCATGACTAACTGTCTCTTTAATTACTACACACTAAGAAAAAAAGGGTCACTTTTGCACCTTTTTTGCCACACTGGCAGCACCTTTATAGGTGCACATTTGCACCTTTATATCAATAGAAAAGTTGCACCTTCAGGTTGAAAGTTGCATCGTTGCATCGTTTGTGTGCAACTTTTCTATCGATATAAAGGTGCAAATGTGCACCTATAAAGGTGCTGCCAGTGTGGCAGAAAAAGGTGCAAAAGTGACCCATTTTTTCTTAGTGTGTACATTGCCTTTCGGCTGCTTCACCTGAAACATCACAGTTTCTTGTTATACAGTAGTCATCTCATATTGGAGTAAGTTTCATTTCTATTCTCGTTTTTTTTCTTTCTTTTTTGCCATCAGAGTTCTTTTTTTCTGCTCTGCTAGGTTGGCAGCTCTGCAATAGACTACTAGTTAGTTACATGAAGACACATTACAGAGGTGTTTCCTGTATATATAATAATATTTTAGTAATTTTACTTTTATTGATGACATTGTATGTAATATAAACATGCCGCATAATACTTTGATTTTCTATTTAAAATGTTTATATTATAACAGAGATCTGTTGGAATTTCACAAGATTTTTAAATCAAACCATAAACTATGTCAATTGATTTTTGTATGTGTTAGGTCAATGTATTTCAAAGATGTATGTACATACTTAGAACAAGATATATTAAAACTAATAAACAAAAGCAGTCTATTATGTAAGAAATACCTTTAATCATGTGGTCTTTATCGCTCAATGTTTTCAACATTTTCAATGATTGTTTGTTAATTATTGACAACAAAAATGTGCACTAAATGTATTGGGAATCTACTTATTGATAAAAAAAAAAAGAAGACATATTAGGGTGCGTCGTTTGGAGCACACCTCC
Source organism: Echinarachnius parma (assembly GCA_037951105.1). Classification (NCBI taxonomy): domain Eukaryota; kingdom Metazoa; phylum Echinodermata; class Echinoidea; order Clypeasteroida; family Echinarachniidae; genus Echinarachnius; species Echinarachnius parma. The sequence continues at coordinate 126,785 of JBAMJV010002991.1, read as the reverse complement.
AGGTCTACCTCCAGGTCGATAATGAATATTCATATCGTGACGTCACACAACGTCACTTTGATTAGGGTTTGGGTGAGTTTGAGGGTTATAATTACAATGAGACCATACTGACCATCAGCGGTGTACGTGGCCTACTGGTCATGCTGTGGATTTCAACACTTGGTATCATGGGTTTGAATCCTCTCTTGTGACTCTTCTTTTCTTTTGCCATAATACATGGTGAGTAGCGGTTCATTTAGTAAATGTATCATGCAGAAGTTTCACTCTCGACCTGGAGGTGTGCTCCAAACGACGCACCCGACATATTACTGTCGTGTGAGTTGGCAGAAAGAAAAGGGATACATACCTTTGCATTGTTCACACACACACACACACACACACACACACACACACATTACACACTCACTAAGGATTGTAATGAATATCATTTTCTCTTTAAGTTCAATGATGAGCTAGCTGTGCATCAAAGCGCTAAAACTTGAAGGGAAAAATTATTTATCTTCAAATATGATTTATACAGTGTTTCCAAAAAGCGGAACCCAACTTCCACCATAAATATCTCATCTAATAAACATAATTATATTTATCGCACTATGTCATCGCAAAGATAATTTATTACTCGTTCATATGATACCATATTTGTAATGACTAAGTTTGTTGTTATCGAACTGCAAACATTTTGAATTAGCAATGTTACAAATGCTTTGCGCACAAGATTTAGATCTACTGATCAACCCAGTCACAAATAATGGTAATTCATTGAAACATTTCCTCTTGTTCTTTTGTCTTGTAATCCTATTGTTCCAATCGTTGTTAAACTGTACATAAATGAACATGGATATACTTTTTAAATCAGTGCCTTGCCTGACCATGCAACTGACCACTGAACAGCGTGTTTTTCTAGTCAATGAGTGAAATCTCTCTGGGAGTCTCCAGCAAGTTGCTGAGGCTTTTCTCCATAATTTCCCCGAGCTTGATGCACCCTCAAAATCCAAAATTTGGAGCAATGTAAGAAGTATGAAATGGAAGGGACTAGCCTAAATCTAAACAAGGGTCATTCTGGTTGGAGAAGGTCAGTTGGGACATCACTGGGGTCTTATGAAGACGAAGGTCTACAGCACTCCGCAGAAAGATACAGAAGCGACCGCAATCGCATCATCAGGGAGTTCGACGCCCAATTGCGGCGCCAGCAGGGGCATGTGGTCAGACGGGCTATGCGAGCCATGGTGTGACACGAGCACAAACCTGTGCGGACAGACAAGGAATGACAATGGGCATAATTATGGACCCTCAACTCTTTTCGAAGTTGAATAAATGTCAAGCTATGAATAAAGAAACATCATGCATCACCCGGGGGGCCACTCAAATAAATTGCTGTACACACGCGCAACCACAGATTTTTCAAACCCACCCTAAACAAGTTTTATCCATTGGTCAAATTTAGACCCTATTCAAGTATTTTCGCGTGCTTTTTTGACAATTTTGCCCCCTAAACAAGTATAACCCCTAAACAAGGTCTACGTCAATTACTCTCAACAAGTTTGGAGAAAAAGATACCCTAAACGCGTATTTGTTTAACTCCACAAACATACCCTTTTTGTCCGATTTTGGCCTTTTTGACACCCTAAACGCGTCACGCGCGTGACGCGCCATGATCGGCACAAAGTACCCTTTTTACGCGTTTTTTTGGTCGCGCGTGTGTACAGCAATATAGTTGAGTGCCCCCCCCCCCCCCCCGAGATGCATCAGTTGACTTCGTCTTCTGTTTCATTCTTTGCATTGCATAAAACAATTACTTTCTATTCTATTATTCTTGTGCGCAAACCACTTTTTACATAACTCTGTTAAGGTCATTTATATTCATTCATGCATGACGCTATCATAACATATTTGGTATCAAAGAAAAGATTAGGAATTCACATTTTACATGACATATTGCCATAAACATAATTATGTTTATTAGATGAGATATTGCTGGTGGAAGTTGGGTTCCGCTTTTTTGGAAACACTCTTAGTATTTTTCGAAAGGAAATAATTTGGAATAATATTTTTGAAACCTTAATGGGATTGTACAGTTTTGGTCAAACTAAATGTTAGTAACCAAAACTTGCACCATTTAATTGTAAACTATTAGTTAAAATTCCACCATGCCCTAAAAGTAGAAAAACTTACAAACGGTTCGCAACAACAAAATAAATCATTGAAATGGGAAAAAGAGTATATATCTCGTGAATATGATTGTGAAATTTGAAAAATAGGGTACCTTTTCGTGAAGGGCCATACGTCTTTAAAGGGGTATTTTGGTTAATGTGTACTCGAAATGCAAAAAATAGGGTAATTTTTAAATGCCAATTGTACCCCTTTTTTGTGTTAAAAAGGGGGTATAATTTGTCGAAAATGTATGCGAAACGCCACTAATAGGGGGTAATGTTTCACCTTCAGAGATCATGTGTCCTACCTTTGAATACAAAGTGACACCACCAGGTAGATAATGGTGGTCGTTTGTGTGCATCATGTATGTGTGTATGTGCGTGTGAATGTGTGTGGTGTGTGCGTGTGAATGTGTGTGGTGTGTGCCTGTGAATGTGTGTGGTGTGTGCGTGTGTGTATGTGCATGAGAATGTGTGTGGTGTTTGTGTGGGTGTGGGGGCGTGTGCTTGTGTGTGTGCCTGTGTATGTGTATGTTTAATCATCATCGTCATTACCACCGTCTTCGTTATCCTCGTCTTCATTATCCTCGTCGTCACCATCCTCATCAATTATATATAATTCATCATTACCAACTCAACGCATCAAATTCATTGCCATATCGTCATTATCATCGTCATCATCATGATACTTATATATCAATGTCAAATATGCATAATATCCATCTTTAATAGACAAGATAATTATCTTGATATTAAACATCAAAAAGCCTTGAGACTTTAGCATAATACTATTAAATAATATAATTCTATGGATACGTTGGATATGCCTTCCTTTTAAAATGTAATTTATATCGAATATCGAAATCATCCTAAACATGGGCGTAAAGGGGAACATTTTTCTCAGGGGGGGCTGAGGTATTTTGCCGGAATAATTATGAGACGGTTTTGACCAAAATATGATTACTTTGCCCGAATATACCATGAGTTTGCCCGAATATGACGTTGTTTTGCCTAAATATGACATGGTTTTGCCCGAATATGGCATGGTTTTGCCCGAATTTCAGCGGCTTTTTGCCCGAAATGGCTGCAGCCCGGCTTGGTACGAACAGTCACGTCACGTTCACGTTCACATCACGTGAACGGTTCTGTACCTTTTGTGAAACAGGTCACCCAAATCTACGAAGTGTAGGGTAAAGTGACCCAACAATTTGTCGTTTTCCATGCCGGTAAAACTCGAAGTGTCGCGTTAACCAAATCGTGACGTGAGCGTTTAATCAAGATTTTTTAAATTGCAAACGCTTGTTACTATGACTAGACATACACGCACAAAGAGATTTAAAAATGTCGAAGAAAATGCCGATACCCCCTTATCAAATCTTTTCAATCATTATGTTTATAATATGTACGTGCATAATTCAGAGTAATCTGAGACGATAATATGCAGTTCTGTCATTTAGGTAATGTACAACCATACCACTTGCATTATTTGTCTTGTTATTGGAGTATTTCTAAAGACGTGTCGTGCGTGGATTTTGGCAAATGTTGATTTCCAGCTGAATTGCTACACGCAGCGGACAATTCAGTTCGCATACGCCTGAAGTTCCCGTCTCGACGTCTGAGCGTACTGGCCCTTAACGGCGTTGTATGTGCATGTCTGTGAAAGTGAGTGAGTGAGTGAGTGAGTGAGTGAGTGAGTGAGTGAGTGAGTGACTGCAGTGATCAATGCGTTTAAAAGTAATAAAACAATGATTTGATTAATAGTGTTTATTTATGGTTATTGAATCGAGTCAATCTATAAATCAGTCATTTAATCTAATAAACAATCAATTAATCAGTCAATCATTATAATGAAACAATCACACCAACCAATCAATATTAAATAAATCAATTAATGTATTTGACATTCGAACTAGCTACTTGTAGGCAGTGGCGTACCCAGGATTTTTTCAAGGGGTGGGTGTAGGGGGGGGGGGGATATTTCGTCAGACAAATTGAAGTAAGCGGGGGGGAGTGTGGGTAGGGGGTGTCCGTAGAAAATGACCGCAGCCGAGGACGAGACCAGGACCGGTCACAAATTTCGAGGCCGAGACCAAGTCATTTCTTGAATTATGTAAGGGGGTGGGGATGGGGGTAGGGGGTGTCCATCCCCCTGCCCCCAGGCCTGTGTACGCCTATAATTGGTATTTACAGTGTATAGGTAGGACGGGTTCGTTCACGATTAAATTTACCGAGAATTAGTCTCTTCTCAACGACAATTTACATTAATTTGTTTTTACGCAAGCGCCAATTTACGTGAGCTTTCATGAATTGCATATAGTATATCTACAAACTGTTGGGTCACGTAACCCAACACTTCGTAGATTTGGGTGACCTGTTTCACAATAGGTACAGAACCTGAACGTGACACTTCGTAGATTTGGGTGACCTGTTTCACAAAAGGTACAGAACCTTCACGTGACGTGAACGTGAACGTGACGTGACTGTTCGTACCAAGCCCTGCAGCCCAGCCCCCGCCTCCTACGCCTATGATATCATATAATCATCCTAAACTCTTGTCAAGATAATTTCGATATTCGATATTCGATACAAATTACATTTAAACAAGAAAGCGCTTCCATAGAATGCTATTATTTAGTATTATGCTAAAATCTTGAGGCTATTTGATGTTTGATATCAAGATAATTGAATATTAATCCGTCATCAGAAAATTGATATACGTACAACATAAATGTTGTTAATGCTGTCGATGTTGCATGCTGTTGCTGCGACTCTCGCAGATGACGAAAATAAAGGGTGGTCCTAGACGAAAAAAATCAAAATTGCTTGAACGCGCGTCTGTAAACAAAAAAACAAGCAACCATCATGCAACATGAATATTGTGTGTTATATTATGTATATTTGTCCCTCCTCAAGAGGGGTGGGGGGGGGGGGGGGAAGCAGGGGAGAGGATAAATATCCTCGGGTGGGGATTAAAGGAACGTCTTCATAGAAAGTCAAGTTTTAGATCATTTACATCGCGATGATGATTAATTTCTTGTTCTGTCTAGTATGTATAGCACTAATCATGCTAATGAGCATCTAGATCGATGCATGGTAGATTACATTAATCTTATAATTAATAATTCATGTGCTGAATACTTTATCAGTCATATAAAATATTGTTTCTCGTATGCCCACGTTCTTACTTATTTTTAAGGTGCATGTATCATTGGTGACTGATCATTTAATCACAGCGTAATGCAAACACAGGCGAAATGAGCTGTCATCGAAAACACACCGATCACTGAATCTTAAAGGTATGTTTTTGGTGGTACAGGTATATGTTAAAATATACACCCTGAAGAAGACGAAATACCCGTATACCGTCGAAAATTTGGTGAACGGAACAATTCATACAATAGATGATGAAAGTGTACTATTAGTCTCCTTAATTCATATATCTGTAAATTATTTTATATATTTTGTATTTTCTCGGTCGCTTAGCAAAAGCTGATCTTCAAAGGGGCCCAATTTCATCACGCTTGTCATGCAAGGACTCTTGAAGATCCGAAGAATGTTAAAATTATCATATATCTTTGCCATTCAATCTGAAGAATGTGTGCGCCTGTACCACTATAACTAACCGGGGGACGTTCATGGATATCGTTATAAGTAAAACAAAAATACTTCAAGTTACCTATATACATGGGCGTCAACAGGCGGGGGACGGGGGGACATGTCCCCCCCCCCCCCCCCCCCCCCCACTTTTGAAAGTGGAGGGGATTGTCCCCCCCCCCCCCCCCCCCCCCACTCCCACTATTTTGTATAAGTGTATACATTATGTATGTTTGATTCCATAGATTTCATAGATTTCACTCTGACATACATGCGGGAATTATCATTTTTAGATTTGTCCGACCACTTTCCAGTATATGCGAAGGTGTCCTTCGGTAGGAATATTTGTAATTCTTCGAGTAATAGATATGTTCGGAAAAGTAATCCTACCATTATTGCTAAATTAAGAGACGAGTAACTAGCAACTTATTGGAGTGAAGTATTAAAGGGCCTTTGCGGTCAAAAAGGAGCAAAATTTGACTTTTCAACACTCTAACATAGTTTTCCACGCAGAATTCGATAATGACAAGAGTTTTTCTTCGAAAAAAAACGCATTATAAAAAAATCTGACTCCAATATCTCTATCGGGAACGACCCGTGAAATTTGTCCAAGAGCAGCTTCGAGTCTGCATAAATTACGTGAGGTCTGTGACGTCATTGCAGGAGCCTGTGTTGTTTACATTCTCGCAGCTCGCATCGTTTGTGTACTATAGTACATGTTCTCGCTGAAGTACTCAAGGAAAATTGCTTAATTTAGCAAATAAATGTAATTCCCAATAGATGAATTCAACTGTGATTTATCAGGCAGTGATAACGAGCAAGACTATGACATTGGGAGTGATATATCAGATGCTGAAATGTTACATTTTGAGGTGGAAGAGGAAGATGGCGATGCAGCTGCAACTCTGACCAGCGGGTGTACAGCCGTACTAATCTGCACCCGTAGCCTCGGCGGATACGCGTACCGGCGATCGTGATAAAGCTTCCGATTACCAGTCACTACCAGCACTCAGCAGGCCGACCAGGAAAATAGGATTGGAAACATCAGTTGGTGAGTTTCAATTTTACAATTTATGATGATATTATCGTAAGATATTAACTGCTTATTTTGTAATCTATAATAGCAGAGAAAGTACTGATCGTTGGATAGAATTGATAAGCATGGGCATAATCGGATACTATAGGTGATCCGAGCGATTTGATACTGTACTGATTTCAATTACCTGTGCCCGTTGCATGGCCTTATTGAGCTAGCGCAGTCGGCCCGGCATAGGGGCGGGGCACAGGCCAACGCACCCCTACAACTACAAGGGGATCACTACAGCTACGCTGCAACAGACACAAGATAAAAGTACTAAATGATGATAGGACTGTAAATAATAAAGATAATGTATTTTGAAGCAGCATTTAGTATGTTTAGAGGCTCGCTCCGTTGCTCAAGCTTCAAACACTACTGCAATATACGGTATATGGACTATAATTTGCTGTACTGAAGAGGTATAAATAAGCTATCAATTTGCACATTTCTACAATTTGCAGGTGTTCATATGCTGGAGGCTGCTCGGCCATGCCGACGGTGAAAGAGTTCACATGTTGCAAGGAGATCCTGCAGGTGGTGGAGAAGGTGAACTCTTATGAGAAGACCCTGGACTGCATCACAGAGCACCCAGGTTTTAGGAATTTGCATGCAGTGCTGGAGACTGCATACTATCAGTTCCGCCAACAATATCTACGGGAAGGATACGAAGATGAACGCATCAGTTAATGAGTAGGTTGGACTTTTTAAAGATTGTAAATGTACTTTTAACCATGCCTGATATGTACAGTGCAGTGGCGTACCCAGGATATTTTCAAGGGGGGGGGGGGGGGGGTTATTTCGTCAGCCAAATTTCTGTTAGCGAGGGGGGAGGGGTATTCGTAGAAAATCTTTGAAGCTGAGACGAAGTACCTTCAAAACTTTTTGACACGAAGACCATTGGTTGAGAATTCTGTTAGTGGGGGGGGGGGGGGGGGGGGGGGGGGCGGGGGCAAGACCAAGATTATATGCACGTTGAAAAGGGGGGGTTCAATCCCCCCAAACAGTAATTTTTGGTCACCCCTCCTCCACCTCCGGGTACACCTATGATACAGTCCATGTACATAAAGACATTTAGAACTACTATACAAGACCCTGTATATTACACATTGTATTAATAACAACTGATTAATAAGCACTCATATGGGTCATACAATTAGATTTTTGTAATACCTTTTCTCACAAACTTTTCTTTTCTCTTTCTATTGCTCTTTTCCCAGGAGAAACAATCATGCTGCCTATAGGCAAATGGCACGGTGGTGTTGGGGTTATCTGGGGTGCCAGGTGAGAGTGCCACTACCATCCTGCGCCGTAACGATGGATAGGGCAACCTTCCCTTCAGACTCATATACAGGCTTCAGGAATCCTTCGCATCACGATCATCTACTGGCACTTCTAACCTGTAGGCTGTACAGACTATTTATAACATTTTCAAAGTGACATTTCTCTGCAAATCTCCTTCAGCACAGGAATACCATTATGGTCACATCTTACTTACATTCCATCTGCTGATTATTTTGGGAATATTTTACTTATGGAGTGAGTAAATTCCATAATAATCCATTTTCATGACTATCTTACATGTGAATTTTACCTTGGCTACTACATGTAGTTTGTTTACGAAATTCAGACTGAAAAAAAGCTGATTGCTATGTTTTGTTTATTTTTTGGTAATAAAGATAATTTGCTCACATTACAGCAAAACAATGTGTTAAAGTTTGATATGTGTGTACAGTATGTGGGATGGGAATGGGCACACTTTTATGAGTGTCTCGAATTAAAGTAAAAATATCCGATCAATTGTAAAACAATGCAGCATGCTGATGGGTCTCTATGAAAATAAGACAAATCTGCAAGTTTTGGGATGTGGTCGAACTAGAAAAAAACTCACCATCAATATTCATGAAATCATGTCTACTAACATCCTCAAACAAATAAGTATGTTAAATTGTTTGTGTATGTGTGTGCATGTATACTTTTGACAGGAATTGAAGAGAAGATGGGTATAAATGAAGATTTTAATTCCAAAAGGCGCTAAATCCACTTTTGGACTTTTCAAGTAAATTTATATTTTTTATTTGACCACTTTAACTTCTTTCAATGATGGAATATTTCACACATAATGAAGACCTATCATAAAACATTATAAAAAGGTATGATATCATATTATACAGGTTATACCTATGGTTGGTTATAGATTAAAAATTAATGTTTTCCTGTGATGATTAGAATTATTTTAGAATATGAATCAAGGTTCTAATGACCTGTTACATCCATATCTATGCCCTAACACTGTGGGCATTTTATTGTACAGTGGAACCTCGTTATAAAGAGGTCGGATAACAAAACCTTCGTTATAACAAGGTCATTTTGCTGGTCCCAGCCCTTTATATTTCTTTGTTTTTTTACCCTGATATAATGACAAAACCTGATATAACAAGGTAATTTTCATGGTCCCAAGGACCTCGTTATAACGAGGTTCCACTGTACCACCGTCATTCTGCACATTCCACTCATATGCCAACCATGCATCATGATCTTCTCTCCAAGCAGTCCAAGCACAACTTCAATCACGGGCGTCGATATGTCATTGATACCCATTGATCAGGGGGGGATGATTCATTCATCCCTCCCCCCCTGATGAATGGGTATTACGTAAGTATCGACGCCCATGACTTCAATCATCATGTTCTCACTTGTTATCCTTATTCAACACATTTCAGAAAATCAGAAAAATAAGGATATAAACCAGAACCACAGTAACCATGGAAACAAAATAAACAATCAGTAAAGACGTAATGAATTATGATTATCTTGCAAAATTGCTTTACTCATTCTGAAAAAGCCATTTGAGAAAATGGCACAAATAAATCAGATATTGATAAACATTGTTATAAAATGTCAAACTGAAAAAAATAATATTTGAGTTAGTATCATGCACTGTAACATGCACAGCGTGTTATAGTATAGACTATCTGGAAAATAGGGCAGCATGGATATGGGTGCAAGGTTCATCTGACCCGCCGATGCATGCAGACCGCAAATTCTGGAGTTAGTTGCGCTCAGTTTGCAGCAAGCTTCTCACATGTAGTTTAGTGCAGAGCTTATTGTGTGTTTTGAGTTGCCCAGTCTTTTTTAAAAACTCGACATAGGACATGACGACCGAAATTCGCGGTTGCTGTCACCATCTGCCACCAGTTGTTGAACTTGATGTCAGTCGTCGCGTCATGGAGATCGACATTGGACATGACGACCAAGATTCGCGGTTGCTGTCAACATCCACCACCTGTGGTTGAACTTCACGCCATTGGTAAGAAGTTGTCATCTATCGTCGGTTGCGAACTTGACGTTGGCTAGGACGACCGAGATATTGACGTCAGTCGTCGTGTCATGGACATCGACATTGGACATGACGACCGAGATGTCACCATTCACCACCGGTTGTTAAACTTGACGTCAGTCGTCGCGTCATGGAGATCGATGTGGGACATGACGACCGAGATTCCCGGTTGCTGTCACCATCCACCACCTGTGGTTGAACTTCACGCCATTGGTAGAAGTTGTCATCTATCGTCAGTTGCGAATTTGACGTTGGCTAGGACGACCGAGATATTCCCTATTAGTAGAAAAAAAAGAAGATAAATTAATTATGTAGACCATGGTCATCTGAAGAAATATCAAGTTCGCAATTTTACAAGTTTTTTTTGGTGTAAATTTTGTAAATTTTCATAAAACAATGCTTATTGTTTGAATCACCTTTTCTCTTGGCTTGGTCAACTCAATCCTCGTCTACAGGGTTCAAATGAGCATATTTGTTTACTTTACATTGCAAGTCTTTCTACAAAGGGGCCTAGTAGTTGCACATGCAGTGTTTTTATACTAAATAAAATAAATAATATATAAGCACATCGCAACATCCACACATATGGTTTACGGCAGAAAAATATGAATTTCATCATAATAAATGATGATGATTATTGATGATGACTATGATGAAGAAGATGATGATGATGATGATGGCTATGACAAAGAAGATGATGATGATGACTACGAAGAAGATAATGGTGATGATGACAAAGGAGAAGATGATAATGATGTCAAAGAAGAAGATTATGATGATGATGATGATGATGACGAAGATGACGATGATGATGATAAATTCATTTTTGTGATAAGGTGACCACAAGAACAGGATGGCCGGACAGTCAATTCAAACAGAATGTCTCAGGCAGTGGCGTAGCGTGGTCGGACTGATTGGGGGGGGGGGGGGGGGGGCATGCAAAATTATTTGGGGGGGGGGAGGGCACACCTTACGTATTTCTTTTTTCTTTTTTTTAAATGCCCCCAGATGTTTTCTATTGTTTTTTTTTCCAAATATATATGTTGTATGGTGTGTTATGCCCCACTTTCTATGATGCATCTCCTTTAAAATGCCTAAGTGAAATAAATAATTGTGCATTTAGTCACATTCAAATAATTTGATTGCATAACAGTGTATGCAAATTTTATTAGGGATTTTAGGAAACGGTCGATCTGATGGATTGAATCGATTTTGCATTACTCAAAAAAAAGTCACCGCAGGCATAAGAAATTATATTTAGACATACATGTACCTTGTTGTCATGCCCTTGTATCCATATATGCCTTCAGATTGGGACTCCATAAAATGCCTCCAGCGAAGTTTGCTTCCCCCATACAGCTTATCATGTCCTTCAGCAAATGTGCCTCCAATTTGTTCTCAAACGTTGGTACCTGAATGTTCACACAGTAAAAAGGAAGAAATATAAAACCAACACTGACCTACATCTTTTATTTTATTATTTTTTGTTTTACATACATGTAAAGCTACTGTGATGTGTGAGATGAATTTGTGTCCCAAGACAGGAGATTGTGAAATCACATCTGTACAAAGCTGACTTGGTTCCTGTAAGCAATGGGTTAATATATATAACAATCAAACTATAGCCTGATAATAATTATCACACAAGCTATCATGCGATACAACTTATGTAAAAGCAAGACAATGAGCCGACATGGTCATGGCAATGTCACGCCTCATAATCTTGCAATTATCATATCAGTTATCACCTCAAGAAAGACTCTTATGTGAATAATAGAACTTTGGCATTGCTTTTGGATTTTGATTTGGATCAATTTACTGTTGACAGAACGTTTAAATTAATATTGTTTTCATTTCAGTACAACTTGTCATATTCTTACCCCCATTTTGTGTTTCTCAACGGCAATTCTCACAGGCCTTTCCTACAAGTTGGTTGATGGCAATTTGATGGCATGAAATGAAGCCCAGCTAGTTCAAAATCATCGTCTGAAAGTACAGTCTACAGATAACACCAGATCGCGATTCCACTGGGCCAGTCATCTCTCGTAACTCGTAAGCTTCACCTTTGATTGAAGTCCATTCGTCTAAAATGACTAGTCGCTCGTGAAGGCTCACATCTTCATTGTTCGTATTGTTGTATGTGTAATTAACCAGCAACAACACACCGTGATGATGACATTGTAATAATTTCACTGAGCTAGAGCTGCTAACTCTCAAATCCACTTGAACGCGAAGATAATACAATGTAAAACAGCTGTTCGGAAACAGCTGATCACAGCACAACAACCCGATCGACCGTACACGTAGTATGATTGAGTGACCCCCGCATCGGCACCCTAAAACATTTCCGACAGTTTAAGACTTAAAAATCATTCAAATTTCTTGAAATTATATTCACATATTGAAAAAATGGTGCAGATTCCGATGCGATGATCAGATTTGCGATATATTAATTATATTTCGAGATATCGCCTTCGAACGCGCGCGTGGTTTTTTGGCTTCACGAGTTCGAAGTGTTTTTAATACCGGCACCCCCTCAACCCTCATTGACAATGCACGCAACTCAAAATTTCTTGTGAATATTTATCGTATTTACTTGTATTACTCGTAGCGGACGATCTACGCATTATTTCACCTTAAAATTTCGACCAGTTCAGTTTCTAAGGGTAGCGCGCATCATCTCATGCGCGATTTTTTACAACACGCGCAAAATCAAATATTACGCGGGGTGCCGATATTAAAAACAGTGCCGATGTGTAGTACACCTACCATACATGTATGCATAGAAGTATGACTCCAACACTGCACTGCTGTTGTATCTAGTCTGATCTAATATTACATAGGGCAGCTATCAGCTGAGTGAGCGATAACGGCAGCTATTGGCTGAGCTGAGCTAGCTATGTGCAGGCGGGTTCGGGCAGCGAACTACTGTTGTATGGCACAGTATACCCACGGCGCGGCCACCACATCGGCTAGCTCAGTACTTGGGCGCACCGTACGATCTCACTCACGGAAAGCTGGATGCGTTTACCAGTCGTTCGTACAAGTGGGCGCTGTCGTATTAGCAGGATAGCACACTCGTAAAACGCAAAAGGGTATGTTCTTATAAGCCTAGGCAGTTTTTCGTCTGCTACTGGATTTTCACCAAAAGAGGTTATTATTTGCTCGAAAAATGGAAATTATAACAAAGCACGCCCTAAAATTAACACATTTGATTACATATACAATGTAATATGTATACTGAATACAAGAGTTCCGATTTCTACAGTTGTAATGCTCTATATTACCATTTGATGCAATAATAGTGTTCGTTATATACACATCAATTGCACACCAAAGCCTTACAATCTCCTGCAATGACGTCACAAATCCAAGCCCTCTATCGCCGAGAACGGCACTTTTTTGAGGGGCGGGGCATATCAAGTCGTGAAATGCTGTGATTCTGGTACAAATTGTAATGTTTTTCTCAATTCAGTAATTTGTTGTACATAATTTGACTGGAATAGTGACATAAAACTATGTTGACAACTTTTAAAAGGCTAATTTATTTGGATTGCAGGGCCCCTGATAATGACGTTGATAGCTCATATGATAAATTTTTGAATACTTTCTTTTTGTTGTAATAGTAAGAATCGTAGAACAACCCCTCGGTTGCCATGGATAACCAATTCTATATTGAGGTCAATAAATAGAAAAAATAAGTTGTACTATAAGTATAAGATAAGTAAATCTCAATCATCTCATAGGAAATATAGTATTTATCGGAATACTCTTACTTCCGTTTTACGTGCTGCTAAGAAGCAGTATTATTTCGCTCAATTCCAGGCAACACATAATAATATTAAAGGGACATGGAAAGTGATCAGGAAAGTTTTTAAGTCAAAGCAGAGAGCGTCTGATGTAAGTAAATTAAATGTTGATGGAAATATAATTGATGATTTGGAAATTATTGTAGACAAATTTAATGAATATTTTTGTAATATTGGCCATAATTTGTCACGTGATATTCCAGAGTCTCGGAAAACATTTCAATCTTTTTTAGGAAACCCTAATTATAATAGTTTATTTGTAATGCCAACGACTGTAGAAGAATTGCTTGATATTGTACATTCTTTGAAGAATAAGAAAAGTCCAGGTTGTGACAATGTAACAAATGAATTGATAAAAAATGTAATTGTAGCTATTGTACAACCCCTCGTACACATATTTAATTTATCATTAACCACCGGTGTTGTACCCATGAAAATGAAAATTGCAAAGGTTGTACCAATTTTTAAAAAGGGTGATGCCCTTATGTTAAATAATTATCGTCCTATTTCTTTGTTAACTTCATTTTCTAAAATTCTTGAGAAGTTAATGTATACCCGGACAATAACATTTTTGAAGAATGTTAATATTTTGTCAAATTTTCAGTTTGGTTTTTGTGAAAAACACACTACAACTCATGCAATTTTACATTTAGTGGATAAGATATCCAGTGCCTTAGATAATCGCATGCATACTGTTGGTGTCTTTTTAGACTACTCTAAAGCTTTTGATACTGTTAATCATGATATTTTATTGAATAAACTGGGCCATTATGGTGTAAGGGGAAGAGCATTAGATTGGTTTAGGAGCTACTTAACAGATAGGAAACAGTTTGTTTCTTTGAATGGAACTGATTCAGGTATGCGGGGCGTCACCTGTGGAGTCCCACAGGGATCCCTTCTAGGCCCGCTTTTGTTTATTGTGTATATAAACGACTTTCAGTTTTCCTCAGAGATGTTATCATTCATTTTATTTGCAGATGACTCAAGTGTATTTTTCTCTCACAAAAACCCTCAAACTCTTTTACAGACTGTAAACTCTGAGTTGACTAATGTGACTTTGTGGATTCATGCAAATAAGCTGTCTTTAAATCTAAAAAAAATAACTATATGCTCTTTAGTAATTCCTTGAGTATATTGCCTGGAAATGTAATGTTCAATGGTGTTGAAATTGGAAGGGTACCTACATTTAAATTTCTTGGCTTGTTTATTGATGAACATTTAAATTGGAAGCACCATATTGGTCAACTTTGTAAATTATTGTCAAGAAATACTGGTGTAATCTATAAGTTAAAATGTGTGTTCCCTCAGAGTATTTTACGTATATTATATACAACTTTAATTTTGCCATATTTAAACTATGGTGTACTTGCTTGGGGTAACTCGTTAAAATCTCAACTAGAAAAATTACTTTTGGTACAGAAAAGAGTAATAAGAATTGTTTGTAATACTCATTATCTTGCACATACCGATGTCCTTTTTAATAATAGTAGTGTTTTGAAAGTTGAAGATATTTATTATTTACAACTAGGAGCTCTTATGTATGATTTGAATGCAGGTTTGCTGCCAGTAGCCTTGGCCAGAATATTTAAGAAAAATAACCAAGTTCATAATTATTCTACACGACACGCGCAAGCATATCATTTACCTCTTGTTAGAACGCAATTTGCCCTGACGACATTGGGGTCCACTGGACCTAGGTTTTGGAACTCCCTTGAACCAAGAATAGCGCAATCGGTCAGTACTTATGTTTTTAAGCGCAAACTGAAGTTACTTTTTTTGAGTCGATATTGCCTAGATTTATAGGTTTTTTTTAAAAATCATTATATACAATGTAGGAAAATTATTTGCTTATATATAGGTCTGCTTACTTCTAATT
The DNA here is from genome assembly GCA_037951105.1 of Echinarachnius parma. NCBI lineage: Eukaryota > Metazoa > Echinodermata > Echinoidea > Clypeasteroida > Echinarachniidae > Echinarachnius > Echinarachnius parma. The sequence continues at coordinate 110,941 of JBAMJV010002991.1, read as the reverse complement.
CTACTCCTGTTTCTCAAATCATCTGTCTGTCTTGTTTTGTTCTGTCTGTGTTTCAGTCTGTATTGCCCCTCTCTCTCCCACTACCTTGTATTTTGTCCTGTTACTCGTAGTATTTTCCTGCTTTTCCTGTAAATAGTCATTATTTAGTAGTCAGTAGATTTTATCGCACTTATTTATGTTTATATCTTTTTCAGTTCATTAGTTAGTTTAGTTTGTAAGCATTTTAATGCATGTAGTACTTTTATTTGATGAGTTTGTCTATCTGGACATACACATACGATACACACGAGGGACCTTAATTCCACAAGCTCTGCTTTCAACCAAGGTCACCTCATCTTTCTATTGTAACGCCATATTTTGTTTTGTTAATTTGCTATGTTCATGACATATTTGTAATGTGTGTTATATAAGAAAGATAAATAAATAAACTTGAAACTTGAAACTTGAACATATATATGTGAAATTTCTGTCTCAGATATGCACCAAATCGCACAATTTCAAGCCCAAAAGTGCAAAAGCTCCCTACTGTGGGAGGGGGACACCCCCTCCCACACCCTCCCCGCTTTTTATTTATTTTTTTTTAGCTCAGTCGCTTCGCTCCCTCGCCGATGTCCCCCCACTTTTGAGAAGCTGTTGACGCCCTATATACTCTTGCTATATTCGTTTCATTAGCAACGTTTATATGGCCTGTATAATTCATTCCGTTTCCTATCCGTTTGACACCCGGAAGGTACTAGCAGCAAACGAAATGATGCGGACCAATTTCGGAATTATGGACTATAATAATACGGCTCCGTTTCGCGTGAAACGAAACGTCATGGAACTTCAAAGTTTGCTAGATACTGACCGTTTCGTCACATTTTGGTCGGATAGGAAACAGAAGGAGAAACGGTGCAGTGGGACTAGGCTATTATGACCACTGTCATTCATTGAGTCCATACTCGAAATGAGTTGTTTTCAATCAAAGGAGCTCGATAAGAAGAATCGTACGTCGATATTCGAGATAATCTGTTATATGAAATAATTAATTTACCCTTTCTTTTCAAATTCATGAATGGACGGTCATTAATGAAGGGTAATTCCGAAATAAATACCCATTTAGATACTAATTTCATAACAATGTTCACAACAGTCATCACCATCTTCTTTTGTGGATATTTTGGGTTAATTTTTCACTGTTTATCCTTGTTATGTTTGATTGAATTATTTGTCATGGATGAATTGCACTTTAATGAGCTGTCCGTTGGTTCATAATGAACCGAGTTTGTTGTTTTCCTACTAGTGCCGCGAGAGATTACTTAAAGCTGATAACGATAATCCATAATAATCCAACTAAATATCACGTCATTACTGCCGAGGGTAGAAACATTTCGAAAGTAGATGATCACATGGGCGTAGGGGGTACATTCTTCTCAAGGGGGTGGGGGGGGGGGGGGGCTGAGGTGTTTTGCCCGAATAATTTTCTTTCCCGACTTTTCACCTGACAAGCAAAAAAAAAAAAAAAAGCCCTCGCCTTTTTGATGCCCGAAAATAATATATTTGTGATGGCTTAGTCAATAAATAACACGATTTTGCCCGAACATTAGACGGTTTTGCCTGAAAATAAGATGACTTTGCCCGAATGTAACATGAGTTTGCCCGAATATGACATGGTTTTGCCCTAATATGAAATGGTTTTGCCCGAATATGACATGGTTTTGCCCTAATATGAAATGGTTTGCCCGAATATGACATGGTTTTGCCCTAATATGAAATGGTTTGCCCGAATATGACATGGTTTTGCCCTAATATGAAATGGTTTTGCCCGAATATGAAATGGTTTTGCCCGAATATGAAATGGTTTTGCCCGAATTTCAGGTGCTTTTCCCCCGAATGTGGCCATTTTCAAAACTCCAGGGGGGGGGGGGGGGCTGCAGCCCCCAGCCCCCGCCTCCTACGCCTAAGGATGATCATTAATTTATATAAACACTACATTTAAATGTTATAGCGCAGAATAATTCAAAATAAATATCACGTCATTAATGCTGAGGAGAGAGAAATTTCGAAAATATCGACGTTCATTAATTAAAATTAACATTCAATATCAATATCATGAAATAAATATCACTAAATAAATCCAAATTAATCTGAGGGGAGAAACATTTCGAATGTTTCGAAGTTAATTAACTAAATGTAACATTCAATATCAATAACAGACCAAGTAATCCAAATTAATCGCAAGCCATTAATGTTAAGGAGAGAAACATTTCGAAAAGATATATATAGATATTAATTAAATTCCAATTAACATTTCGGAGGTACATATATTCGGTAGTTAAAATGAACGTACAATTTCGTGAGTAATATATAAGGTAACAAGTTATTAGCGCTATACGGGGGGAGAGGAGAGAAGAGGGAATTAGAGGACATTGTCGTCGGATGGGTCAGTCAGTGTTGTATATCATTTTAAGGTCAATGCCGTGCACAGAGGCTGCAAGGAGTTCCCGTGAGGATGAAACAACTCGAGACCCTTTCTTTGATCCCTACCCCCACGACGGATTTGGGATGGGGGGGGGGGGGGGGGCGCCCCTTTTCTACCGTTCCCCTTTTTAGCAATGATTACGCCATTTTGTGATATATTTTGTCTAGTTCTGTTCTGCTATATAGATTGGCAGCTCTGCAATAGACTACTAGTTAGTTATACATGAAGACACATTCCAGAGGTGTTTCCTGTATATATAATAATATTTTACTTTTTATTCATGTCATTGTATGTAATATAAACACACTGCAATAATACATTGATTTTCTAATTGAAACGTTGATACATGTATGTTAACAGAGATCTGTTGGAATCTCACAAGATTGTAAAAGTAAACTATGTCAATTGATTTTTGTATGCGTTATGTCAATGTATTTAACAAAATGTATGTACATAATTATAGACGAGATATATTAAAACTATTAAACAAAAGCATTCTATAATGTGAGAAATACCTTTAATCATGTGGTCTTTAACGCTCAATGTTTTCAACATTTTTAATGATTACTAGTTGATGATTGACAACATAAATGTGCACTATTTGGAATCTACTTTTATTATTGACTTAAAAAAACACTAAGACACATTACTGTCGTGTGAGTTGGCAGAAAGAAAATGGATACATACAAACAAAGGGATACATTGTTCACACACACACACACACACACACACACACACACACACACACACACACACACACACGCACGCACACACACACACACACACACACACACACACACACACACACACACACACACACACACACACACACACACACACACACACACACACACACACACACATTACACACTTACTTTAAACAAAATATTTGTTCATCCATTTTTAAATAACAACATTAACTGAAAGGATCCCTTGCTGCCTACTTTGCTAGCCCTAGCACTCCAAATAAAATAAGTATGGAACTAAGCTATTATATGAATATGGGCATTGCATGTGTTTGTGTGTGTTTGTGTGTGTGTGTGAACAATGTATCCCTTTGTTTGTATGTATCCCTTTTCTTTCTGCCAACTCACACGACAGTAATGTGTCTTAGTTTTTTTTAAAAGTGTATGTGTATGTAGAGTGTATGTGTGTGTGTGCCTGGTGTGTGCATGCATGTGTAAGTGTGTGCGTGTAGTATGTGTGAGATGATGACGATGATTAGGATTAGGATTATGATGATGATGATGATGATGATGATGATGATGATGATGATGATGATGATGATGATGACGATGATGGATGATTATGGTGAGAATTTGTGTAAGATTGATGGCTTATTGGATATTAACATGGCTAAACTACATGTATGCTAATAATGAAAAAGGAGATCATAAAATAGTAATGATGCAGGCCTAATTGGTCATTAAATATAAGGTGTTTTTGAATACCTATATGGGAAAAGCACTCAAATACTCATGATAACTAAATGTTACGTAATGCTGGTTTTCCTCTCGCTCATCTGCCTCAGCTGTTAAGTTAGGGGGACTTTCATGAGGAGACCTTCACTCAGTGGCGTAATGAGCAAGAACTTGTTTTGGGGCAAACAAAAATTCGCATCACCACCAGGTATAGCGTAATGGCATGGGTTGCCAACTTTGCAAGGGAGCGAAGCGACTGAGCGGGGGGAGTGTGTGGGAGGGGGGTATTTTTGGACTTGAAACTGTGCAATCTGGTGCATACCTAGAAAGGAAATTCGGACTTGACGCCACGTACTATAATGTGGGTAAGTGCGTCATGATTCTACAGACTGGAAACAAAAGTTATATTTGTTTCATGAAAAAAACATTATTATAAAATATGCACCCCCAAATTTAATATTTGCAAAGTATATACAGTTCAAACAGTGCACCAAATGCCACATTATTTATGATACAACAACATGAACAAGGTATACCAGTCGTAGACAAGACGATTCACGAGGGAGCGAAGCGACCGAGAGGTGGAGGGTTTGATGGGAGGGTGTGATGGGAGGTGGGTGTTTCGGTATGGAGCTTTTGCAATTTTGTACTTGAAATTATGCAATATGATGCATACATAGCAAGGAAATTTGACTTTGAATCTGAGTTATCATGTCTCAAGAATTACCCTTTTTAAAATCACTGGTATCGACTTAGAAAAAAAAGCCATGTTGAATTTTATTTGGGAGGGGGGGGGGGGGGGGGCTCTTGCCCACCCCCCCCCCCCCCCCACCAGTACGCCAGTTCCTTCAATCCATCCCTAGCTCTGCTTATGATACTTATCTGCACAGCTTTCCTGCTGGGCTTTAGATTGCATCAATAATACATTTTTATCAGCCAGCATAATATATTTCAATTATTTTAATCCTTTAGTAAGATGGTAAGTGGAAATTAAAGCCGAGAAATAATTTTTTCCCCGGAAAGTACTGAGACTGCGTCTGTCTCCACCTAGGTGGTGGTAGATAGAGGTATAAAAGAAAACGATTTTTTATTTTTTTAGAGTTAGTTATTTCTGACCAGAAGAAATGTTACAGTGTGTAATCGGCCAGCTTGATTTTAACCACAGCGTCACAGATGTGTTGTACCTGATACACTGCGAGTCATCTTCATCATAATTCTTTCCAAGTTAGAGCATCACTTTCAAACATTGTTAACCGACGGGATTACTGGAAGTTTCCATGCAATTTTATAAGTATCAACCACAAGTAAGTACAATTTCACTTTTTGTAATCATATTTTTGTTTATCTGAATTAAATAATTCTTAAATGTTTAAACACAACCAAATTTGTCATGGGATAAGCCTTTGATCATGTTGATAGGCATTTAGCATTTGTTTGTCCTATTTTTGGTTATTCTCATAGTTTGCTCATCTTTTCAGTAGTAAATTTTTTTTTTCGTCACATTTTGATAATACATCTCTAGAAACATAATTTTTGTTGAGTCATTTTTATACTACTAGTACTGGAAGTCACTGCGGTTATTACGCACCATGACACCAAATCATATTTTGAGGAGTTCTTTTTTTAATTGTTTTTATTTTACAGAATGCAATTGCGAACAAAAGCCTACCAGAGCCTTGGTGAAGCTCCGGAAGGCCAATCAAAGGCTGCACTGCAGCTCAAATAATAATAAAATATCAAGAACATAAAATAGGAGTAGCAATAGTTCATTATAAAACTCAACATTTAACAATCAACTTTTGGATAGGAGGAAAGCATGTACACGCCCTTTGAAAGATTGGAGACCGGTGTCGGAGATGTTACCAACAACTTTGTCGGGGAGGCTGCTCCAAACTCGGACAGCTGAGTTCCATAGTCCATTTCATTCAATTATCAAACTAAAACATTCTGGTATTGGCACATGCCCCCAATAATTTGTCAAAAGCATTTACAAAACGAAAGGAAAATCCTAGAAACAAAAGGAAATACATAGATTGTGTCCCCCAATCATTCCGACCACGCCAAGCCACGTCACTGGTTAATGTTTTTTCCCCATAACGATAGTCTGTTGGCATGGTTGTTCACAGTAATTATTACCTCAGAAGTTTGGATGAATTATTTTGGGAAACAGATATATATATATATTTACTAACATAGGCGTAGGAGGCATGGGGGGGGGGGGGGGGGGGCTTGGGGGCTGCAGCCTATCTGGAGTTTTGAAAACGGCCATAATTGGGCAAAAAGCATATTAAATTCGGGCAAAAAGCATATTAAATTCGGGCAAAAAGCATATTAAATTCGGGCGAAAAGTGTCATATTCGGGCAAAATCATGTCACATTCGGGCAAAGCAATGTCATATTCGGGCAAATAGGTGTCATATTCGGGAAAACTCATATATTCGGGCTAAGGCATATTCCAATCAGGCAAACTCATTACATTTTAGAGCCAAACAAAGTATTTTTCGGGCAAAAATATTCGAGAAATTCATGTTATATTCGGATTTAACCATCAAAAACATAATATTCGGGCATCAGAAGGCAAAAATCGTGTTTTTTTTTTTTTTTTTTTTTTTGGGGGGGGGGGGGGGGGGGGCTTGTCAGGTGAAAAATAGAAAGGATAATTATTCGGGCAAAAGACCTTAGCCCCCTGTGAAAGATGTGCTCCTACGCCCATGTTTACTAAAACTTGGCACTAAACCATATTACATGTGGGTGTTGATTTCTCTTTAAATAGATCTAGTAACTTTGTTAACATTTGCAAAAACTGATGAAGGGTGGATACAATGTGTCTTTCTGTTATCGGATATGTCCACATAGTGATGTGTAAGAATTCCATGGTAAACGATTATCATATGACTGAGTTATGAGCGAAAATGCAAAGTGATATTCACTAAATCATTGCACTGACTTTGTACACTGTTGTAATTCTCCTCTATAGAGATTCCGACATTTCAATCATACATATCTTTTTAACGAAAAGAAATTTGGAAAAACGAAACCTGTTCTGTATTGGCAATACGATCGAAGTAAGTTTTGTGGATTTTTAAAATGTTACTAGATCCATTTAAAACTTGGGAAAAGTACTGCCTATATGCAGGATCTGCATGGCGTATAGAATTGTTGGGTCAATTATGTATTGTGCCCATGACTTGGCATGCATAACTAAAAGAACCGTTGCTGTTTACAAATTGCATAGCGCATCAGTTCTTTTAGTCATGACTGTATACCAAGTCATGGGCACGCTTTGGTAGAGAATGCCCATGTACTCTGTACAACCAGGAAATTGAATGTGTGCAAGATTCTAGCGAAGGAGCTCATCCAGTCGAAGAAAGGGTTTATATTCACTTGGTCTAATATCACTTGGTCCAATCATCAGTTCGTCTAACTTCACTTCGGCTAAACCTATTTGGTCTAATCATCACTAGGTCTAATGCCCATTTAGGCAACTGCCGTTTCGTCTAATCACCAAATGGGCTAATTGTCACTTCGTCTACTTTTTTTTCCCCTCGTTTCGTCTATTATCACTTCGTCTAATACCAGTTCGTCTAATTCTCAGTTAGGCTACTCTTCACTTGGTCCATATGCAATTGGTCTAATTACCGTTTGGTCTATAACCATTTGGTCCAATACCATTTCGTCTAATACCATCAGGTCTATTTTCCACTTGGTCTAAAAGCAGTTCGTCTAATGCCATTTCGTCTAATGACCATTTAGTCTAATTCCCATTTGGTCTAATGACCATTTAGTCTAATTCCCATTTGGTCTAATGACCATTTAGTCTAATTCCCATTTGGTCTAACGATCGCCCACACTGACCTGTGTGGTGGCCACCGCCTGTATACCGTATACCGTATGAACGATTCCATAAGGTTGTAATTATGGTTACAGTCCGTTATTCGGAAGGTTCGTTATTCCGAAGGTTCGTTGATCCGAAAATAAAATCGGGTTCGTTATTCTGAAGGTTCGTTAGTCCTAAAATGAAATTAGGGTTATTAAAAAATACGACGTAGAAAAGAATTTGATTTTTTGAATTTGAATGTTGCCTAAAAAAATTATTTTGAGCAGTGTGGTCTTGGGAAAGGGGATCAATCTTATTCTAATTGCCGTGGCTGCATGGGGGTGTGGGAGAAGGGGAGGGGGCAAAGAGTGGCTTTAAAATTCTAGTAAAATTGTATAAGAATCATTTGTAATATGTTGTTATAATCTGAAATGAATTTCCTCAAAAGTGATTTTATTTTTCTTTGTAAAACAGTGCAATAAGAATGAGATATTTGAGATATATTTATATCTTTCTCATGTAAAAAAAAACATGAAATTAAACCAAAATCAATTTGATATTATATAATTATAATTATGTCATAAAGTTAGATTTTGCTGCTTGATATCAGTCCAAATATCTTAATTCTAACATTTTATTTGTCTGAATTGTATGTATTTCATCATAAATAGCAACTAAGGGCAGGGGCGGATCTAGCTTTTTGCTAAAGGGGGTGTGGGAGGGGGTGCCCCCCCCCCCCCGTTAAGGAGCTTTTGCATTGTTTTAATTGAAACTGTGCAATCTGAGTTTTCTTGTTTTACTCTCTTTTCCAATCAAATTAGATAAAAGCCATGATTTAAATTGATTTGGGAGGGGGCCCATGAAACACCCCCAATTTCATTTTCGGATTAACGAGTACCGAACCTTCGGAATAACGAACCCGATTTCATTTTAGGAATAGCGAACCTTCGGAATAACGAAGCGCACCCGTAATTATAGCTCTATGGATATTTAGCCACAGTGAGACGAAACCTGTGTATAAAAGAAAAATAATTGGCCATTACAATCAGGTGACCTTCATACACCACCGAAGAGATCTATTTTCCCACTATTCATCAAACGGTGCATATTGACCACCTAAAAGGAAACAAGTGGGCGCTATAATCAGGTACCTTTAAAAAAAACAGGTTCCATAAAATGGTATATCGTCAAAGAGGCAACGGGAGGATGAGTGGGATACATCCCGCCTCACAAGGTGGGGAATGACATGTACAATTATCCCCCCCCCCTTTTGTATTTGTATACGAGTGGGAAAGAAAACATTCGTTGTAACACCTATATCATATCAAACTTCCATTAGACCAAATGGTCATTAGACCAAATGGTCATTAGACCAAATGGGCATTATACCATGTGGGCATTAGACCATGTGGGCATTAGCCCAAGTGGGACAGTAGCCCAAGTGGGAGTAGCCCAACTGTCAATTAGACCAAACGGGAATTTGATGAAATGGTGATTAGACGAAGTGAGAAACTGCCCATCTGGATATAGCCGAAGTGGGTATAGCCCTAATGGATATTAGACGTTGTGGTATTAGACCAATAGAATATTAGACAATCTGGTGACTAGACGAAATGGCATTAGACTAAGTGGGTTTGGACCAAGTGGATATTAGACAATAAGGGTATAGCCCAAATGGTTATTAGACGAACCGGCTATTGGACCAAGTGGTTGTAGACGAAATGGGTTTAGACTATGTAGGATTAGACGAAGTGGATATTAGACGAAGCGGGTTTAGACCAAGTGGGGGTTTACCGAAGAAAGTCAAGAATGTATGTATGCCACCTGAATCTTTAGCCGAGTCATTAATGACTCGGCCTTAGATTCAGGTGGCATAGCTCGATCGTCATTAATGCAAGTTAGACCAAATAAATATAAATATCTCCCGCAGGTAAGGAAGCTCCCAACGTCAACAACTCGATCGCGATAGAGTTCATCATGGAAATCCTTGATACTAACATCACCAACGCATCAACAACGGAGGCATATTATGATGATGTGGATGAAACGATTCTTGTTGGGTACACCATCACACCGATTCATATCATCTCCATAGTATTCAACATCATCAGCATCATAGTCAACTCTCTCAACATTATGGTGACATGTAGTCGTCATTTTGCCATCCCTTCTAGCAACTGCATCGCCCTATTCTCCATGTCCCTTGCCGACCTTTTGCTTGGGATCTCCACGATCGCCTCGCTTCTTGCTATCAACCTGTCGTCCAACGGGCAGCTTGTGTGCCGAGCATTCCTCATCACCTCTGTCACGTGCATACGCATATCAGTAATATCCCTCATCATCGTCATCATCGATCGGTGCGTTTCCATCTCAAAGCCGTTCCTGCACGAGCGGTATGCGACAAAAAGGGCATTTATCATCGGGACGTCGGCTAGCTGGCTCCTTATCGCAGCTGTTAGTGTTATTGAGAACGTGACCGGCACTTATTTATATGTCCCGTTACGAAATGGCTGCGACCTCAGAGTTTCGGTGCTGACGTACACCCTTTACATAACTTTCGTTTTCTTTATACCACTCACAGTGATGCTAGTTGTCTATGCATATCTACTCACAATCATCAAGCGACTCACCCGCGATATGATCCGCATTTACCCAGCTCCACCAGACAGCAACCCCATTAAAAACGAGGCTATTGCATTGGATCAATGTCCAACACTGTCTCCAGGAGTCCAGGATCCAAGGCCACCTACAGCCATGACACAGGTACAAGATCTTGACCATAGTGCAGCACCGGTGCCGAGTACATCAGAAGCGCCCATTGCAGCTGAGCGGCAGCACCAGCACGAGCACATTGGACACTACAAGTTGGCCCTCACATTCTTCTGCATCACTCTGGCATTCACCATCTCCAACATCCCAATCCGCATTGCTCGACTGATCATTCTGACCCGGGGGCCACAGGCAGTCCCTGCCATGGCCATCTCCATCTGTAGGATGCTTGTCGTGTGCCGAACCTGGTGGAACTTCGTCATCTTTTCCCTCGTCAATCGCAGCTTTCGAGACATTTTGAAAAAGAAGATCAAACTATCCTTCGTGCGTCATTAATGCTACGGTCACAACTCAGAGCGGCGACCGACCGATTTGTAGCCTGCTCGGTCGCCGCTGGAATTTAGGCATCGCCCAGCGATTTTGGGGAAGTCGAGCAGGCTGTAGAGCCCCAGCGGTGCCTGGGCGGTGCCCTGTCGTTGTCCCGTCGGTCACCGGTCGATTTTATGTCACAACTGGGCTAAATTAGGGAGTTTCTCCGCGCGGCGTCCCGGCAGTGACCGACCGATGACCCACCGGTTCCCGAGCGGTAAATGTGAAAGTTTACCTGCAGGACTTTATAATGTTTGATAATTATACAACCTTGCATTTGTTTGTAACCAAAAGTGCGCAGAAGAAATTCATGATGTGCCAAGTAAATCAAGCCTAATAGTATTAACTGAATTTACACTGATCTTTTCTTGTACCTTATTCTTTTTTTTCTTTTTTTATGAAGAGTCTTTAATTTGCAGTAAAGTCAAAATTTAAGACTAGTGGGGTGTATTCTGAAAACCAGTTTAAGTTCAAATTAGGTTAAAATTGTATCTACGTCATATCTCCGTCACTAAAATATGTTTTCGCAAGTCGCTATTCCTTAAAGTGATGCCTGTAAAGTGTCTAACTCCACGAAAAATACTTGGAGCTTCCTCGTTTCTCTTCTGCCGTGTTGTTTAGCTTATGGTAAGAGAAGAATAAAATAGGGTTAGATTTTTTCAAATGTCCCTTTGGTATGAAGATAATTATCATTGAAAATCATTATTTCAAAACCATTGATCAACAGGTTTTGAATAGTCGTAGCTAAACGCGTCCGCATTGCAGCACGCGTGGCGGCGTTGGAACATTCCGGAGATTGAACTTTGAACGCGAATTCCATGAATTCTGTACTACGTCTGTAAACATACACGGGTGCGAATATCTCAAACGGCTGATTATTCCTGTGACAATGTATGGCAGACCATCAGTATTCGGTGATAAAATATGAACTCAATATTCGTTTTTTTCACTAGGTAAACAGTGTTCGTTTTCTTTCAAACTTTCACAAATCTTTCAATTGTATTTTACAATGATATTGATATAGGATTGCAGTCTCAAATGTCACTTTTACAGGTATCACTTTAAAGGGATAGTTGACTTCTGGTAAGGAGAGTACAGTTTTGGTGAAACTGAATTTTAGTAACCAAAACCTGCATCATTAGACTACAAACTAATAGTTATTCTAGAAGGGAACACAATATTACATGACTTAGTAAAGATCATGTTATCATTCAAAAAAAAGCCGTTAAAACGTAAGAGGGCGCTCTCTAAACACTCATCGGTTTCAACCATTTTGAATACAATATTGTGCATGTGATTTTTTGTGGAAATAGTGATTAGATAGAGAAATAACCAACAACTATTTAAATACCTATTTTGTTACTTTTTGAAAAGAGGAAGCATTTTTTAAAAATTTTTAACGGCTGGTTCAAAATTATTGAAGTGTGGGGCCCCACATTTATTACAAATGACTATGATTATGGATATTTCAGCCGTTTCTGAACCGATTTTGATCAAATAAAGTTTATTCTGTCATTGAAATATTGTGCTCTTTAAAAATTTTCACTCAGTTTTTCATTATCTCACAAAAAATCATTGTATGTAGCGCCCTCTACCAAAACTGTCATATTTTAGTGACGTAGATATGACGTAGATAGAATAAATTTTAGCCTAAAATCGTTTTCAGAATGCAGGACTTGGGCCGTTCTTACATTAATTTTAAAGCTCATAGTGCGGTGGTACATGAAAGAGTAAAATGATATGATTAAATGTAGACTCGCATGTATTGTGTGTGTGTGTGTGTGTTTGTACGTGTGTGTGTGTGTGTGTGTGTGTGTGTGTGTGTTCGTGTGTGTATATGCGTACACACACACACACACACACACACACACGCACACACACACACACACACACACATACACGCACACACACACACACACACTTTTCTGGAACGCCTACATACCAAACAATGATCGATTTAGGTCAAAAATAGGTCAAGTTGGTCATCGGCTGCCGAGCGGTCGCCGCCCGGTGACCGACTGATCTCCCAGCGGCGACCGCTCGGCAGCCGATGACCTATTTGACCAATTTTTGACCTAAATCGCTCGACGGCGACCGCTCGATTAGGTCGGTGCCCGGGCGGCGACCGCTCGGTCACCGAGCGTATTTTGGGCGGCGAGTGAAAAGTGAGCAGGCGCCGCCCAAATTTTAACTCCGCGCTAAAACTTCAGCGGCGACCGAGCGATGCCTAAAAACTCGCCGCCCGGCCGCCGAGCAGGCTACTTTTTGCGGTTGTGACCATAGCATTAATTAGAGGCGTAACTACAGGGGGGGGGGGGGTGGGGCATGGGGTGCACTCGATAGAATTAACCGACTCTGCATGCATTGGGTTTACTTTTATATCGGACTTTTAAACTCTAAAATGGAGCTATTACATCCTACCGTCGAGCGGAATTTAGAGACTGATTTTTTGGTCTAGGGGGGCACGTGCCCTCCTCCCACCCAAATAATTGACATGTGCAATAGAAACTGGAAAGGGGAATCCTTTAAAAAAGAAAGAATACACAGTTTTGGGACCCCTTTGAAAATCAGTTTCTGCTGATAATAATTTTTTAAAAATAATGTCAGACCACCTTACACCACTGGTTAAAATGATTGCATCATTGATTTTAGAGTAATCGATCTGTATCATTGTTGGCATATGTCTTTTTAACATGAATAAGATTAGATAAAAAGACAAAGCCATCTCATATTGTGTGAAACTCAGATTGTAATATACTATATAATTGCATCTTTAAAGGATAGTACAGTTTTGGTTTAGAGGGAAGAGCACGTGATTTTAAAGTTAAAACAAACTTTATTTTATCAAAATCGGTTGAAAAACAGCTGAAATATAACAAAATATATCAGATTGAAATGGGTGACCTACATTCATTCGATAATTTAAGAAAAAAATATAATTATATAAACATTTTTTCAGAAATGTACCAAAGAGGTTTTTAAATAGTTGTTGATGATATCTCTATATTGAATCATTATTTTAACAAAACATCACATTTACAATTTTGTTTTATAAGAGCACCCTCTTGTGTTTTAACGGCTGCTTTTATAATGAGAGGCTTTTTACACAGCTAAGTAAGAAGCCTCTCATTAAAAAAGCAGCCGTTAAAACACAAGAGGGCGCTCTCTAAAAAAATATTGGTTTCAACCATTTCTTATAAAAAAAATTGTAAATGTGATGTTTTGTTAAAATAATGATTCAATAGAGATATCATCAACAACTATTTACATGTACATGGTGGGGTTATAACTATTAGTTTGTAATGATATGGTGCAAGTTCCGGTTACTAAAATTCAATTTACCAGAACTGAACTATCCCTTTAAAATGACTATCAATAATTATAATAATAAATCGGTTCAGAAACAGGTTTATATCTTTAAATCATGGCTTATATCTTATTCGATACCAGTGATTGAAAAAAGGGGTATTTCTTTAGACAAGATAACTCAGATTTTACTTCATGTCAAGTCAAATTTCCTTCCTAAGTATGCACCAGATTACATAATTTCAAGTAAAACATTATAGGGCAGTCACACCGCCAAACCGAATCCAGACCGACACCAAACCGAACTAAATTACAAATTTCCGCTTTATCGGGCTCCGACAAGAGACCGAACTGGGGCTAGCAGTCACACCAAAATCATTCGGTCTTATATTCATCGAGTGAATTCGGTTTGCATTCGGCCGAATCAAGACCGATACGACCCCAATAATATTTGAATGGACCCCGACATGAAACCGACAATTCCGAACTCAAATGGAACGCAGCCCGAATTCATCCCACTAGTATAAATACGACACTTGGGTTTACTCTATCTGAATGAGAATCATTTCTGATATCAGTTTCATGTTCTATTTTCCAACTCAACATTACGAACATGATTGTTTGCAAATTTTTGTCCGATTTATGTTTCATTATAATGATATTCTTTGTCAAAGAACAGGATGAAGTAATCTTGAACTTTAACATAATAAATGAAACAACATATGAATTGTATTTGGAGGGAGCTGGCTACATCATGTGTGTTGCTTCTTTTGAAAGTGAAATTATGGAATATTTCACTGGATATTATAATCCTACTTTCTATATTTCTGGTCAGTTTATTCATATGTTTTAATTAATTATTTTAAAAAGATGCATCACTTCGGTGATCCCTCGCATATAATATATCCCCAATCGTCGGGCTTACATCAGGTTTATAATAGCTTCTGACCACTCGAGCAATGAAAATTAAGGGGTTTCAGGGACGAGCCCCGTACTAGGGTTTTCTATAGCTCAGTCGGTAAGAGTACCGGACTAGCAATCCGAAGGTCTCGGGTTCGAATCCCGTTGGGATCCCATTTTCTTTGCTCTTTTCAATCACATTATATATTTCTGGTCCGTTTCTTTATATTTTTTAAATGAATATTATAATGATAGAAATAAACAAGACTGGTCATTAAACAGCAGTAATGTTTTATCTGAATAGTGATTGCATATGTTTTTGCTTGTGTCTACCTAACTTCCACTCCAGACTCATAAATTACTTACAAAGGATCTAGTAGCAGTGTCCACAAACTTCCGAGTGTTTTTTACATACCTCGTTGTATTCATATCACCAATTTAAGAACAGGTTTGGGTTTTCAAAACGCCTAAGTTGTTATGTTGTATGCTTGAAGTGTGTAAATTTAGAAAGTCTCTATTGGAGAGTTCCAACTGTGAATGACGTTGGTGTAATAAGCAGGGGAGTTGCAATTCGCACATTACTCGGTCACATGACATGACATCGGAATGTTCACACATAATTCATATCAGCTGATCAGTGGACATATCAGATCACATAAGCTTTCATCAACCCTCCATGAGTTTGTGCACACGCCAATACAGTTACTAGATCCCGTCAATGATTACGGTGTCGGGTAAAAATGCCAGTGGTAAAAATGCCAGACGAAATAATGCCAGAGGTAAAAATGCCAGTGACAAAAATGCCAGTGACAAAAATGCCAGTGACAAAAATGCCAGTGGTAAAAATGCCAGTGACAAAAATGCCAAGAGGTAAAAATGCCAGAAGTAAAAATGCCAGCAGTAAAAATGCAAGAGGTAAAAATGCCAGAGGTAAAAATGCCAGAGGAAAAAACGCCAGAGGAAAAAACGCCAGAAAAATATGACAGTGTAAAAGACTGCAAATCTCTTTTTTTTTCTCATCAAGATTATGGTACATGCCCCCCCCCCCCCCCGTTGTGATGTTGTTGTGATGAAAAATGTTGTTTGCCCCGCCCCCCGCCCCCCGCCCCCGCCCCCGCCCCCCTGTCAAACTTGCCGTGGATGCATGAAACAGACAATTTCCTCATGTCTCAAAGACATACCAGTTTGTCAATGTTCCCATACCCAGACCCCTTATTACTGGAAAACTTATTTCCAGAGTTTGTTCCTAATATAGTCTAAATAATGTCATTTATTTGCTCAACATCTCTTGTAATCTATAGGGATTCTCAGGATGTCTCAATCCACTTTGTTTGAGGTTACAACGTTGCATTGTACTGTAATTTGCTAATTGACATGGTGGTCATAGTGGGCATACAGAGGCGTCTATCCGTTTTTGCGATTGGGGGGGGGGGGGGGGGGAGGGAGGGGGCATAATTTTCCTGATTCACTGGTGAGAGAGCCAAAAGACCCACATTGACATGCCCAAAATGTAAAGAATGGGGAGGGAAGGGGGGGGGGGGGGGGGGGTGGTGGCGGGCGGCAGAACATATTTTTCAATCGACACCCCAAGAAGCTTTTTGGTTTTAGCCATTAAGAACTTTCGAAGATGACTTATATACATGTATAGTGTATACGAATACAAAGTCTGTCTACAAAACAAGTTTTATCCTGGGCAAATGAAAGCATTTTAATGGTTTGAAGCCATTATTTTTTTTTGTTCGGGGTGGGGGGGGGGGGGGGGGTGGGGTCATGTACTTTAATCTTAATGAGAAAAAAAAAGAGATTTGCAACACTGTCGTATTTTCCTCTGGCGTTTTTTCCTCTGGCATTTTTACCTCTGGCGTTTTTTCCTCTGGCATTTTTACCTCTGGCATTTTTACCTCTGGCATTTTTACTTTTGGCATTTTTGTCACTGGCATTTTTACCACTGCCATTTTTGTCACTGGCATTTTTACCACTGGCATTTTTGTCACTGGCCTTTTTACCACTGGCATTTTTTCCTCTGTCATTTTTTCCACTGGCATTTTTACCACTGGCATTTTTTTTCTCTGGCATTTTTTCCACTGGCATTATTACATGTAGCCATGATTACATGCTCCATGGAAGTTTCCCGTTATGTTTTGTTTTTAATTGTTCATTCTTCAAAGTAATCATGAGCATACATGAAATAATAATTGTATATTTTGTATAATTGTATAATTGTATTGTAATTGTCCACTCATAAAATAAAAATGGTATATGTCATAGAAATCAATAATAAATATCTTTCAAGTATGATGAAGGAGACCCCAAACAAACTATTAGTTCAGCATAACTACTTACATTATGGGATAGTAAATTTTGTATTAAAAAAAAAAAAGGAATCTGATCAGATTACCGACCAGGTGTGAGCGAGTGAGTAGCGGGGGTGGGGGGCGGGGGGGGGGGGGGGGGAGGGGGTAGAGGGTGTTTTGTTTTTGTTTTGTTTTTGTTTTTTTTCTTTTTATCATAGCTTAAAAACTTCCAATTATTATTATTCGATTGCAGTTCAGAAGTATGTGATGTAAGAGTTGTAATTGTTTATGTAAGGTAATTATTAATACTTTATCTCATTATAATTGTAATTTGTATTCTCTGTTCAAGATGTTCAAATCGGACATATTTTGTTTATATATATTCTACTGTAAATGTACATGTTCATTTTGGAGGAATAAAAAATCATAAAAAAAAAAAGTGTGTGCGTGTGTGTGCGCGTATGTGTGTGTGTGTCTGTGTGTGTGTGTGTGCGTGTGTGTGTGTGTGTCTGTGTGTAGGTGTGTGTGTGTGTGTGTGTGTGTGTGTGTGTTTGCGTGTGTTTATGTGTGTGCATGTGTGTGTTGGAAGGGGGGGGGGGCGCAGCCCCCATCCTCATCTACATTCCAGTGGATATCATGGTAATACACCAGTGTTCTTAAAATTAGTTCAAAATCAAAGTTTGAACAATCAAGAAATATGAAAACACAGTGATAATTATGCAGACCATAAGGTAGTAATAAAGACACATAACTGCATATAAATAGTGATAATTTGTTGTTTGTACGGGAATAGTTCTCTAAGAATTGTCCTAAATATTATTGAACAGATTAAGTGGGTATATAGTTCAATAATCGAAACATCGTGTTACTCTGATCGTCACACTTGCAATCCAAACATAGAGAAATATAAATTACACCTTGTTATGATGTGACGAATGAGTCTAAAGTTTGAACTCGAGATATAAAGCACGCAAACCAGTCCAGAGTGTAAAACAATATACGAAATACTGAAGTGCGCAAATAGTGTTATTATTTTAGTTCAGGGGCGGAGCTAGCTTTTTGCTAAGGGAGGGGGAAGGGTTGACCCAATGACGATCTAGCTTTTTGCTAAGGGGGGGGGGGGTTTGACCCCATGACGATGCGGAGCATCGTCCATGAACCGCGAAGCGGCGATTTTTTTTTGCTATTTTGAACCCCCGTAAGTGATTTTTTTCCACTTTTTTTTTCACTTTTTTCACTGATACATTTTCACTTGGCAGCCCAAGGGGGAGGGGGGGGGGGGGGGGTTAAACCCCCTAACCCCCCCCCCCCCCCCCTGGATCCGCCACTGAGTTGTTTGTACTCGGACCAGATTATTCATAAATTCTGCTATTGATAAAAAGTACAATGATCAAGTGGGTAAAAAGTACAGTCATCAAAATATCACTTGACTTGTGTTCATGGGTTTGCTTATACGAAGACTACATTCGTCCAGGGCGAACGAATCGGCCGGGATTACATTGTCTCCAAACGAACGCGTGAATAGAAATGGCGCACCCGCAGACGTTGGGCGCATATACGGAACCATCAGATAATGATGGTTCCGTACGTGAGGGTAACTAATTGTATTGTTTATGAATTACACAACCCTTTGCAAAGTGTTGAGCATCTATTCTATATCACACAACGGTACCGAAACATTTCGTTATTTTGGTTGATCTTTGCCTGGTGGTCCCCTTTATTAAAGCAATTAGTAAAAAAAAAAAAAAAGAGCTCAAATATTGATATTCCAGTTGTTTGCTGGAATATATAATTTATAAATGATGCATGTAGGGAACACAGCTAGTAGGCATGGTAGGAGGGTATAAAGTAAGGTAATCAACATCGCGTGACACTGGTCGAGCACTCTAAGAAGATTAAAAGGGTTCCCGCCATTGTATATCTTTGTGCCCCGCAATAATGATATCATAAAGATTACCTCAAATATCCATATAAAGGTGCAAGGTAATAATACATCTCATTGCACCGACGAATTTGGGACCGAAACTAAAAAACGGTGCTCTACTCTCCCCCATGATTCATTGTTTATAAGCTAAATATAATCATCTTAATGCCTAGTACTTTGGATTTCCTTTTCTATTTCATTAATATAAACCTTCTATTCCATCCCACAATTAATACAATAAGATTCACCCGCCCATACGTCTCAATCAATGGTGATGATACTGAGACATAGAAAATATGAAATTAAAGAGGGAGAGAGTCGAAAGGAGGGTGATTGTTATTTTCGTTATCTTTATTTCGTTTAGTAACAAATGCATATTATACAATGGCCCAACTCATACCATCTTTGTTATGGGGAAATAACAAACCAAACATATCGATCTAATAATTAAATTCCCTTTCAACATGTTCAAGGATCTAGAAACTTTGTTGGCATGTGCAGTAAGTGATGAATGGTTGGTGTAGTTTTGTGATCTGATATGTCCTCCGAGCATTGTGACAGTGTAAAATGTTCACATTAAATGTATATGATGGCCGAGTAATGATGGTATACATAATGGGCGAATTTGCGATGTGATATTTGCTAACGCATTGCACTCACTTTGTACACACTTATGAATATATATCCCGTACATTCTTCAACATGTTTAATTGTAATATGTTGCTAACGAAAAGGAACTAAAACAAAGCCTGTTGCATTTCAATGTTGTTAGCAGTATAAACGATATAAACAATTTGTAGAGGTTCCATGACATGCAAATGCATGTTGACTTCTCTTTATCTGTATTAATGAAAACACATCAAATTTTCTTGACACTTGATTGTGAATAATTCAGTATTGCATGGATTCTATCAATATTGAAGTAGAACATAGCTGAGAGTGTAAATGTTTTTAACTAAAATATGATAGCCGAAAGCGAAATAAAATCGTTTCATAAAAGCATCATTACAGGGGTAATAATATAATTGTATTAAAGCGCTTAGAGATGGATACCCTCAATAAAATGCGCTACCAAGTATATTATATTTTATAATTCTTACTACGATTATAAATACGTGTATTTTCAGATGTATAATATTATAATGTTAGCCTATATAAATTAATAATACAATATATTTTGTATATATGTAAACATTGTGAAAAATATTTTTTCTTCAATTTGCTCATCCATCATTGGTCTACCTCCATTTCGTCTACTCGCAACATTGAAATTCAGAGCTTAGAAATGGAATTAGTTATTGGTATAATGGTCATGGTTTGGGATTAGGGTTAGGACTAGATTTATTGGGGTCAATATTGCAGTTGCCAAGTTGGGAAAACAACAGTGTCATGTAGTATTGCATAAATGTAGACCAAATATAAACCAAAACATACACAATAACACATACATTATTATATAATACAAACACGTGCATGATGAGCATTACGATAGTACAGTGTAATTTATATTAAAGCACTTATTTCCAATGTATGTTTAAAAGTGTGTTGGTAACTGCAGAACCGAATGGTATTGCTTGTGCTATCAAATATTGATGATTGTTTGATCATTAACCATTATTGGTATATTCCTTTTTTCTAATCTTACATGTTAGTTAATGAATATGAAACAATTACAACATTACTTTGTGGGATATTGATTACACGTACTCGTGCTAATTGGAACAATTAAAACGTATACTGTATAAGCTAAAAGAATGCCAGCTTGATACTTAAAACATATATAAATCATCTTTATTTATTCAAATCAATCGAATGTTACAAAGAAGGGTTGGAACCCAGGTCCATGGCAGAAGTTGAAAATAAATTCGCATTCTGCAATTGGCAGGGTGAACAGGATAATACATACAGACAGAATAACTGGAACAGTTTATAAATTAATACAATTTACAAATTATATAAGAATTAGTATAATGCTATAGTAATGAAGAGATACACTATCGATATATAGTGAACAGAGAAAACCGATCTCGACTAGCACTTGTGCTAACTTTTGGTTTTCTTTTAGCAACAACTTGAACTTTTGTATAAATGTGTTTTATGTAAGCATTAATTAAGCTTTTGCAGTAATTCATTGTTTTGTACATTATGTACAGCTTGTATTTTATTGTTTTGCCTTGCATACTTTGTTTTATGATGTACATACATTTTGTTGTTAATAAACTTCAAATATACAAATTTTCTCGCAAATTTATACATGTATGTAACGAACAAATTCTTATTCCTTTTTTTTTGTTATACAAGTGTTGTTTTTTTTTACTCATTACAACTTTTCCTAAGTTTATGTTTTAATTCAAATAGGTAATTAGCATAATTATGCGATTATTCAAACAACAACCAAACAATGTATTTATCGAAAATAATATCGCTAGTGATATTCGTTTGTCTCGCAATGTATGGTCAACAAGGGATCTAAAAGATCACGACGTTTCGTGCGCCGCTTCAACATTTCGTCAGGTGAGTTGGTTAGCTAGTTAAAGGACATAAAGAATACAACGTACTTTGGCACTTATTCCATAGTTGATGACTTGTAAAATAGGTCTGCCGAAAAAAAATCCATGAAAATAAACGCAGTAGTGATTTAAGACTAATTTTCTGATGCCAAATCTCATTTAGCAGCCAGTTTACGCCCCACCCACATTTAGGGTCCAGAATCGGCAGCGTGATTGACATGTGATTGACAATTCATTGGCTTACGTCATGACGCGTCATCTACAGAATTTAGTTCATTAGTCCGTATTTTAGATGACGTCACATTTTGGCAATTTAAAAGGGGCGTTCCCAGGACAATTAGATATTTACTAATTCCCCCAAAATTGATTGATTTCATGAGAAATGACTGCCAAATTCTTTTTCTTCAGGAAAAATTACATAAAGAGAGCCGAATTGTGAAAATTAGGCCATCTAGACGCTATAGGTCCTTTAATTTAAGTTTAAATGGCGACGCAGTCAGCATTGACTATTTACGTCAGGTGTATGTATCTTATGTTTAATTGGCGTCTCAATCATACATGATTATTTACGCCATTCTTTGTTTATTTTATTTAATGTGCATCCATGCACATACATATATACACATATATGCATATATGTGTCTATAAATACAATCTAATATTTATCTAATTACTTCAATTACGAGGGGCTGGGGCAAGGCGTTCAGGTGATATAATCTAATGTAAGCAATCGTGTTTTATACTCTTCGGGCGGCTCCAAACGCACTATCTCGCATGAGCGAGTACGTTCCTAATTGGTCAATAACGGGCAAGGCTTATTGGCCGGCGCACACGGGTGCTCAACCAATCAGCGGGCCGCTGGCTCGGCTCGCTTGCTAGGCGGGAACAATAGCGTGCTCAACCAATCAACAGGCCGCTGGCTCGGCTCGCCCGCTGGTTGGAATCAACCGGTGCGGGCCGGCTGGTCGGGGAGTGTCATGGCGACGTATCGTATCGTTTTCACCTGACAAGCAAAACAAAAATGGTCTTCGCCTATTTGATGCCCGACAATTGTTTTTGTTGAATCTGAAATCTTGCCCTAAAATTACATTAATTTGCCCGAATGTAGTGACTCTGCCCAAAAATGACATGAGTTTGCCCGAATATGACAAGGGTAATATGGTTTTGCCCAATTATGACATGGATTTGCCGAAATATGACATGGTTTTGCCCAAATGTAACACGTTTTGCCAAAATGTGAGGTGCTTTTTGGCCGAATATGGTCGTTTTTAAGACTCCAGGGGGGCTGCAGCTCTTTGAGCCCCCCTCCCGCCTGCTACGCCTATATGGACGGAAGGGGAACATCTCTTTATTGCCGATAAACGCAGCCACGCGTTCATAATCCTTTATCTGTTTATAGACACTACATAATCTACACAGTGATCGTCTATTTCAAATGAATTTTTTTTTTCTGTGTAAAGCCCGGCGCAGACAGAGCCGACTCGACCCGATACGACTGGTTTTCAGTCAGGCTAGAGTTTCGCTAAGGCGGAGCCGAACCAACGTGTTGAATCGGCCTCGAATGACCTCCGAACGGCACTTGACTGGCAAAACCGGAGTCCTGAGGCAGCGCATACTGAGTTAATCAGGCTGAAAACCAGTCGGATCGGGTCGAGTCGGCTCTGTCTGCGTCGGGCATAACAATTGACATTTTACACATCATTCCTTGTGCATATTCATTACCTTCGCATCTTGTCAATTCTTGGTTCTCGATTTAACTTCCCTCAGGTGATGCTATTTCAAAGCAACATCGAAAGGGGTGCTTAACGACGGTGTTCTACGGTATAGCCCAACCTTATGATATGAGAGTGCCGCGCATGCAGCTAGTTAATGTTAAAAACGGAAAACAAAATCATACTCCAGGGGAAATTATCCAGTGATGATAATGCCCCACCCCAATAAAACTATTATCGGCTAATTATATCCTGGGTCAATAGGTATCTCGCGTGATTTGGGGGGGGGGGGGGGGGGGGTTCCTATATCATTAGGGGCAGGATAGACAGCTGCATGTGTTAGCCCTTAAAAGTAAGGGTGCAAGGAGCGCATTTCTTGCGCTCTAGCCACCCCTCTTAATGGGAGGTAGCGCTCTGTAATCCGAGGGGTAGATGGCTGCACGTCGAGGATGAATTATGCGATGCTTCAACTTCATAATTTTTGGATCATGCTAACTTTTTTTCAAGGGGGCTGAGGACACTTTCCCAAATAACATTTATTCTTGTATGTCAATACAAATGATTGACTTTGCCTGGAAATTAGCTGATTTCCCCAAATAAATTGCTTTTGCTCAAATATGAGGGGGATTTCCCCGAATGTTGGGGTTTGAAAAGTGCTCGTGGGGTCATTTGTACTTGGGGTAAATTTTCTGGCCGGGTCATCGGTTTTTCTAGTGGAATTTTCCTAAGGGATTCTCGTCCTGGTTGTATTCCATAAGTGATACAGTAATCCGCGGGGCCTGTGCTAATGCCTCAGTCGACATAATCAGTCAACCTAGATCAAATGAGATGAAAGTTCGGGTGTTCCTTTTGTAGTCCACGCAGGACTGGGATGGTCTCCCGCGGACCTGGCACGGTTCGTTTCTCTGGCGGAGTACCTCGTTTCCACGGAATGTACTCATAGTAATACCGCAGACACACGAGAACCTTCCCCGCCAAATCCTTCTCGCGCAGGATCTCTAAGAATCGAGCGAGCTTGCCCACGCACATACTGCACGGTGAGAAGAGCGTGTAGATATGGATAGAGTGCTGCCCGTTGGCGCTGCGGTCACTAGGCGGCCATCTTCCTTTGTTGATTCGACCACGGATCCAGCGCAGGATGTGGCACTCTGCGTGCCAGTTTTTTTTTTTTACATCAACAGGGACTTCAAGGATCGAACGACTAGGACAAGTCGCCATGAACTCGTCATCGACGCACAGACCCATCTTGTCCCGCTGCAGACGGCCGTGCGCGGGAACGGTGTCAGGATTCCCGGAACTATTATAGAGGGCGCGATTTAGAGATATACCAGCGAAGGTAGTCCAGAAGGTTCCGTCGAAGCGAGCCACGAGACTCAATGAGAGCTCTCGCATGAAGGTGACGTCATCTCGTGTCGGGGATGGGTGGGACATCGTCAACTTCGTCTCGAGACCAGGTGGCAAGCTGGATGCTTCACTTTGATTAGGGGCGAACTTCTTCCTTCAAAATGAGGAATAAAGAATATGAAAACATGTTTTGGGTCTCAGTCTTTTCATTAACTAAAATCTTTAGGCATCAAAAAACCCTACTCAGTACTCAAGATTTGTCAGCATCTAACGATACGTGAAAAGGTGTAAAATATTATTTAGCATGTTCTTACTCGTATTAGCTTGTATCGTGATCTAAACTTGATCAAAATCGTCATACCTTGTGAAGACATTTTACTGTTTTAGGGAATAGAAATCCATTTCAATAACCAAACATTGTCAATGGCTGTATTTAATCTTTAGATGTTAAACATTAATTATTTAAATGTCTTTTACTCGATGATATATTGATAATCAAATTAGTCACTTGATTGATTTCAATTAAAGGGATAGTACAGTTTTCGTCAAACATAATATTAGTAATTAAAACTTGTAAGTTATCATTAAAAAAAATACCAGTTATAATTAAATGACGCTTGAATGGTAGAACAAATATAAATGGCTAAGTTACAGGGCTGTATTCATTCCAAAAGTAGATGTTTATAAAAGAGGACGCACTCCAGACTCGTCAAGTTAAAAACAAATAAAATCAAAATATGTGATGTGTGGTAAAAATAATTATTCAATAAAGAGATCATCAAAAACAATTTTCAAACCATTTTGGTAAATTTTCAGAACCGTGTAAGATTTATACAATATTTTCTTATATTATTGAATAAAAGTTGGTCCCCAACATTTATTCAAATCAGATATATTTATGGATATGTCAGCCGTTACTGAACCGATTTGGATCAAACAAAGAATATTTTTGTCAGTGTGTGCTTTTTAAAGGTTTACACTTAGTTTTGCATTACCTCACAATAAAAATATTTCTTGAAGCGCCCTCTAAACCAAAACTAAACTTCCCATTAACGCTTGTTGAAATGTAACAAATGGAATGACGGAAATTGCTCCAAGCCACAGTCGGTTTATGGGAATAAATAATTTGTAGTCCCAATTACCTGGAATATATCGCATGGAACGATTAATAACAAAATAGATGTCATGTATATAGGTGACTGCATTAATACCACTTTAATATTCTAAGAATCCACTTACATCCTTCAACAATACAAAATAAAGAAGATGACATTATATAAAGATAGTTCAGTAATAGGTTACTGCAAGAAATCCGCTTTCATGTTTGAATAGGAATCAACTTACTTCCACTAAGTTAACGATAAATAATAAAATAGATGACATTAATTAAGATAATATGTTACTGCATGCAATCGGTCAAAATGTTTTAAGAAATCCACTTACAATGTGTATTTAAAGGGATTGTACAGTGTTGGTCAAACATAATTTTAGTAACTAAAACTAGTCTGTTATCATTAAAAGCAAACAGTTATTCAATTATGCTTAAAACATTATATACGCGGTTAAGTTACAGGGCTGTTTTCATTTAAACAAAACAGCTGTTTTCATTTAAACAAAACACCTCAAGTTTCAACCATTTTGTGTCATATTATGGGATTGTGATGTTTGGTAAAAATAATTATTCAATAGACTGATAGAGAGAGATCATCAAAAACATTTAAAAAACCCTTTGGTATATGTTCAGAAATGTGTAGAATTTATTAAATTATTGAATAAAAGTTGGTCCCCAGCATTTATTCGAATCCGATATATTTATGGATATTTCAGCCGTTTTTAAACCGATTTTGATCAAACAAAGTTGATTCTGTCATAAAAATTGTGTGCTCTTTCAAATTGAACACTTGGTTTTTCATTACATCACCAAACAATTATTGAAGCGGGGGGGGGGGGGGGGGGTGCGTACGCACCTAACACACCCCCTGGCTACGGGCTTGTATACACACCATACTATCTGACAATGAGTATTTAAGGAATGTTCATTACTTTAGGAAGCAAGTGTGGACGCATAGTATGTCTCAGACGCCCATAGTCAAATATTAAGGCAAACAAACAAACTGGACTATAATTCATGTTAAATTAATTTACTTATTGATTTTCACTTAATGAACGCGTCATTCTCTCGCCTTTATTGCAATACAGATACATCGCACTTAGCTCTGAAACTACATTCATTGTATGGTAAAGAGAGGTAGAGATAGGGTTAACACACCAACATGACCAACATGTGTTACTCTGGTATAATATGTCGGTATGTGTGTACATGTGCATGTACATGTACATGTAATTCGTGCATGTGTGCTTGTGCGTGTATGTATTATGTACGTATGTTGTGTGAATCCACGGCTTTAATGTTTCAGTGTGTGCGCAATTGTGTATATTATATTTGTTTATACTTATCTATGTATATAAACGTACGTATGCGTGCGTATGTCTGTGTGTGTGTGTTTGTGCGTGTGTGCGTGTGCGTGTGTGTGTGTTTCGGGGTGTGTTCGTGTACGTGTTGGGTATTTGTCTGCGTTTTATATGTTAATCTGTGTGTATAATGCAATATGTGTGTGTGTGTGTGATTTATTGAGTGTGTATGATTATGGACATTTATGGGTAGTGAAGAAAATGTATACTATAATAGTAAAATATTATCTGCATTATATATTAAAGGGGTAGTTTAGTTTTGGTAGAGAGGGCGCTGCACATCGCAATTTTTTTGTGAGGTAATTAAAAACTGAGTGTCAAATTTGAGAGAACATGCAATTTTAATGGCAGAATAAACTTTATTTGGTCGAAATCGGCCCACAAACGGCTGAAATATCAATAAATGTATCTGATCTTATAATTATTTGGGGCCCAAATAATTAACGGTTTTTTCAAAAAATTCAAAAAAATGCTTCCACTTTTTCAAAAAATTTCGAAAATGTTATTTAAGTAGTTGTTGATGTTCTCTCTATAAAATCAGTCTGGTAATAAAACATCACATGCATTATTGTGTATGGAAAATGGTTGAAACTGACGCTTTTAAAAAAGCGCCCTCTCGTGATCAAAATGGCTCTTTTTGAATGATAACATGCTTTTTTCATTTTGCAAGTTTGTATACTTTTCGAGCATAGTGGAGTTATTACTATTAGTTTTTAAGGTTATTGTCCAGGTTTGGTTACTAAAGTTCAGCCTTACCAAAACTAAACTACCCCTTTAACACATTGCGTACGAGAATAGGCCTACGTAAGGAGTTTCAGGGGGAAAATGCCATAGATCCATGTTAAATCATAATATCGTGAATATAATACTCTCATACAAGATCATTATACCCCGTTTGTAAAAATTGTGTTCATTTTTTAATGTAATATATACACTGTTTTACGGATTGTGATTTTAAACTGCTATCCTGAAATTTCTTGATCGAGAATAACAAGAAAAACATAGTCATCACTCATCACATAGATAAAAGCGAATTTATCATAATTATATGGCAAATTGCATGGTAAATTAACATTAACTTGGGTAAACTACATACAAAATAACATTTTAAATCAGTACATTTGGGACGTCGAAAAGAATGCATTAATTTTTATCGTAGACTTAATTCAAACTAAAATTAAAGATGATTTATTTTTACCTTTTCGCTCCGTGTCTCAGACTTAGTTCAATTATATATCACTCTGGAACACAATTATGGTTTCAAAATCAGAACGATTCACAATTCACAATTCACAATAGGCTATATATGTATCCGTTCTCCAATATAATACAATGATTGGGGTTTTCATTACGTATCGCCTGAACATTTCACCCCTTGTCATGTCCTGAAGCGAAAATATAGTGCTATCACAAGCAAAGCTACAGACTATCTGAGCGATCGATGTGACAGCATTTTTTAATTTTTAATTTGTTTTTGTAATCGATGGATACGACCTTTTTTCAGTGTTATACTGGGGAATCCCAATAATGCAGCGGGGAATTTAGAAATATGTCTGTGGGAATTTAAGACAACCGCGCCATCTATTTTAGCAACCATATAGCTTGTCTTTTCATAATACAACACGTTTGTTCTGTTGTTGGTATTGTTTTTCGGATTTAAGGGGTAGTTCAGTTTTGGTTTAGAGGGCGCTTCAAGATTTTTTTGTGAGGTAATGAAAAATTAAGTGTAAAATTTGAAAAGGTACACAATTCTAATGACAATATCATCTTTGTTTGATTAAAATCGGTTCAGAGACAGCTAAAATATCCATATATAAATCTAGAATAAATGTTTGGGATCAACTTTTATTCAACAATTTAAGAAAATATTTATAAATCCTTATACACATTTCTGAAAATATACCAAAATGGTGTTTCAATTGTTTGTGATGATTTCTCTATTGAATGATTATTTTTACCAAACATGACATTCATGTTTTGATACAATAATGGTTGAAACTTGAGATATCTGGAGGGCGCCCTCTTGTGTTAACAACTTGTTTTATTTAATGACAACAGCCTTGTAACTTAGCCATTTATATGTTTCTACAATTCAAGCACCAATTAATTATATCTGTTAGCTTTTAATGATAACTGAACATTTTTAGTTATACTAAAACTCCGTTTGACCAGAAGTGTACTATCCCTTTAAAGGATTTTAGTAACATTGTCCAAATCCTCAAAATCCAATTGGAATTAGAGCGGTTCCCTCATACCTCGTTTTATTCAGCATTTTAAAAGCATGGGACAGGTAATTATCTACGGGACCTTTTCAGCCGTGTACAAAGTGAACAAAATGAACAAAGCAAGTGCAATGAGTAAGTGAATATCACTTTGCATTTTCGCTCATTTCTCGGCCAAATAATATCCAATTAACTTAAAATTGTCACACTTTTATGTCAGATATAAGATCACACCAATACACATTTTTGAACCACGCATCACTTTTTGCACTTGTCAACAAAGTTACTAGATCTAGTAGTTAGAGATATTCAGGGGAAAGCAGTGGTGTTGGTAATAACAAGCAGCGGGGTCTAAAAAGTAAAAGAAAACACAGAAACATAGAAACTGCCCCCACTGCTCGCATGACCTTTGCATATTTCAGTAATCATTTAATTTATCACGTCTTTTTTTTTTTTTACTATGGCCCAGTACTTCTCCTCTTGTCAAACTTAATTTTTGTGGGTAAAATACTAAAGTAATCATACAAAAATAGACCAGAAATTGTGTCTGCACAATTGATGTCTATAGGAGGAAATTACAGTCATGATGGTGTGTGTATGCGTGTCATGCTAAGAAGTATGTTACATGGATAATAATGTATGAATGTATCAATAGTTGACCACAGGAGTTATGAAAAAAGACACTGTTTAAGTATGTATGTGGGTGTGTGTGAGTGTGTGTGTGTGCGTGTGTGTGTGTGTGTGTGTGTGTGTGTGTGTGTGTGTGTGTGTGTGTGTGTGTGTGCGTGTGTGCGTGTGTATGTGTGTGCGCGCGTGTGTGTGCGTGTGCGTGTGTGCGTGTGCGTGTGTGTGTGTGTGTGTGTGTGTGTGTGGGTGTGTGTGCGTGTGTGTGTGTGTGTGTGTGTGTGTGTGCGTGTGTGTTTGTTTGTTTGTTTGTTTGTTTTATTTATTTAAACACGGCAATACAAACTCGCTATCAGCCGTCAGGCTGTTTTTCAGCAATTCCGTATATACATACAAAATACAGAAAACGACAAAATAATATATATATTTTTTTAAATACAAAATTAAACTTACATTAAAGGGGTAGTTTAGTTTTGGTAGAGAGGGCGCTGCACATCACAATTTTTTGTGAATATGAAAAACTGAGTGTTGAATTTGAGAGAACATGCAATTTTAATGGCAGAATAAACTTTATTTGGTCAAAATCGACCCAGAAACGGCTGAAATATCAATAAATATATCTGATCTTATAATTATTACTTTACGCGCCCAAATTCGTTTATGTGCATTCAATTTCGTGCAGTTGCCTTGGATGAGTCGCTTTGGTCATTCAAATTCATACTCCGAGCATCCATATTCGTATATGGGCACTCAAATGTCAAATCGCGAACTTCAAATTCGCAAATGGGCATTCGATTTCATCATTGGGCGCTATTTTATTTCAACAAATGGGCATTCAATTTAATACGGCATGCTTGACAATCGCTTGTTTGTGCATTCAATTTCGTTTATGGGTGACCAATTTCCAGACATGTTCATTCAATTTAAGTTACACAAACAACATCCATAGGTACTTACACATAAAAATATTTACATGCATGTATACCAAAGACATACGCACACACATATACACACATGACGACTTTGATTTCTCTTTTATATCATAATCACCGTTCTTTTTCTTACATAGTCTCGAGTATATATCTTTCCCTTTTCAGACATACTTTTCAAAATTTATTATTCACTTTTCGATATTCATCAGTCACGTTTTGTTTAGGCTTGTTTGTCAATTTTAAATAATTTTCTATTCATTTCACATTGTGCTTTCTTTTGGTTTTACCTCTATTCGTTAATCATTGTCTTTACTTCATCATCATGTGATATTTAGTTCACCATTCTGATCTTTATTTTCATCACATTTTCTTATTTGTCATCATCTGATCTTTATTTTATCATCATCTGTTTTCATAATCTGTATCTTTATTTACATCATCTTTTGTTTATTGATTGCCCATGCACGAAATAACTGTATATACCATACCATGATGTTACATGTCCTAACATTTCCACTGTACATGTTTAATTTGAATGAAATTATAATGAACTTGTTTGCCCATGCGCGAATTTGAATGACCGAAATGAGACCGGAGACTGCTGGAGAATTGGAATGACGCAAGTGTGAAATTGGTTGCTCCGTTACTTAATATGAATGACTAAAAACGAATTTGAATGACGATATGTCGATCCAAGCACGGATTAGGTGAAATTGAATGCTGCTGATATGAAATTGCATGAGAAAATCGCGAAATTGACCGGGAAAACCTATAATACAAACCATGTATATAGCGCTTAGTTTAAATGTTACTAACGCTGAGAATAGGAGACCTTTAGATGAAAAAATAAAATTAACTTAATAAAAAAATGTATTAACAAAACAGCAAATACACTCAATAGTAAAGGATTGGTTGTAATGATGTGTCTTTTAAAATTTGCCCCGTTAATATCCTAAAGCAGTGTTGTTTCGAGCGGTAGACCATACTTTAATTAATTAATCAAATATAGCAATATACCAGTTATTTCAAAATTGGAAGTGCGCACACAAAATAGATAATATACATGCATGGGACGGCTGTGTGACATTTTTGAATGCCCAGAAATTTTGCTATCACCTAGCTTTAAACTAACGCCCGAATGGTTTACAAAATAACTTTGTCATGGGCTATATTAATTAATGTAGACTTGTTGGTAAAGAGAATAAAACGTTATTTTCAAACTTAAAGGGATCTAGTTACTTGTTGACAAGTGCAAAAAGTGATGTGTGGTTAATAAAATGTGTATTGATCTGATATGTCTAGACAGTAATGTTTGAAAATTTCAAGTTAATTGGATGTTATTTGACCGAGAAATGAGCGAAAATGCAAAGTGATATTCACGAATTACTCATTGCACTTACTTTGTACACGACTGAAAAGGTCCTGTAGATAATTTCATAAGGGACCCCATGGTAGAACAGCAATGTCTGCATAGACGGCGCTGAATGGGCCATCCCTCCGAATCTTTTGTATTTACTGTTTTTTACTTGTGTTTCGGAAAATAAATAAATAAATAATCGTAAATATCTTTTGAACGAAATGGAAATTTGAAAAAACGAAACCTGTCCCATGCTTTTATTGTATACGAAAAAACAAGGTATAAGGGAACCGCTATAATTCCAATTGGATTTTGAATATTTGGACATGATACTATAAAGTCCCTTTAAACTAACGCCCTAATGTTTTACAAACTAACTTTGTCATGGGCCATTTAATTTACTGTAGACTTGGTAAAAAGAATACAACGTTATTTTCAAACTTGATCTTAGTGTGATCTCGTGTGTAATTATTGACGACTGTGATTTATCGTTCTACCAATATTGATATAAAGATATCAACGTGATATAAACAAACTTTGCTTTGTTTGGAACATTTATCTTAGTTTCATTTTTTCCTCGCTAATTATTAGGTCATGTATACAGTATAGTAGTGGTGGGGCCTAATACACGAATATGCCGATCATGTTTACATTACTTTATGATTAAATTATTGTATTGACAAGTATTAAATTTCGGACATATTGAAACAAACCCCGCTAGCTTAGTTCCTTGCTAAGTGTATTTTAAATGTCCAGTTTATTTAGCAACAAACAGTTTTCTCGTCCCTAATTAGAATTAGCTGGGTAAGCCTTTAGGTACCAACTAAGTTAGCGGGCTTTCATGAATATGGACCCAGATCAGTCTGTACTGCCTATCCCTTAAAGTAGGATACACAAAACGGGGGAAAATCACTGGTCATGTAATATGCGATGAAACCAGTACCCAATAATTACTTCCTTCAAGATGATATCTCAATCAAATCTCAGGCAGCCTGCTTTGTTACCGATCTCCAAGACAGATTTCAGTAACTTAATACCCCATTCTCAAAAAGACTGGTGGTAGCCAAAAGTATTACATCATCATATTACATCAACAAAAATAGCATTATAATTTTATGAAAGGATGTAGACACCTTCAAACAAAATAATATTCAGGATTTTACTTTTGATTTGTTAGGCACATATTGTAATTATTTTGTGATTTTATTTAATCATTTGAATCAGAAACTTAAAATACAAAGTCAGCAAATCAGATGCCCGTAATAATCTTCGACGGAGTTTGACATACTAAGCTGTATGGGATCCGGATATTTGTATTAAAGGGATCTAATAACTTTGTTGACATGTGCAAAAAGCGATGGATGGTTGATACAATGTACAATATATTAATGTTGTTATTTCATATGTCCACTGGGTATTGTGTAAAAATTTCAAGTTAAATGGGCGTTATATGGCCGAGTAATGAGCGGAAATGCAAAGTGATATTCACTAACTCATTCACTCACTTTGTACACGGTTTCTGCGGTCCAGTGGATAATTTAACATGTGAACACGTCAATCGTAAATATCTTTTTAACGAAAGAGACATTAGAAAAACATAAACCTGTCCCGCGTGCTTCTATTGTTAATACGAATACAACAAGGTATGAAGGAACCGCTAGAATAAAAATTGTATTTTGAGAATTCATTTTGGACAATGTTACCAGATCCCGTTAATATAATGCCACTGTATACAATAGTGGAATGCGTGTAGAATAACACTGTAAGGAAAATACATATTATCCACTAATCATCGATTAGATAACAGACAACGGCCCGAACGTCGCAGAACAAACATTTAAACAGTCGTATACTAACTGATGCTGTTATACAATCACTTAGAGACGTAGAATAAACACTGAACATTATACAGGATGAATGTGGGGGTCAAACGAAGATTGACTTTGACTTTGATAAGAGATTTTAGATGTAAAACTGCATGAGAGCATGTTTTGATCCATTTAATGATGGCCAATGTAAAGAATCCGTATTGAAACTTCGGTGATATGGCTCTGAGTTGTTTTGTAGCGTCGGGACCTATATAGTAACATTGTCCAAATCCTCAAAATCTAATTGGAATTCTAGCGGTTCCCTCATACCTTGTTGTACTCTTATCAAAAGTTAAACATGGGACAGGTTTCGTTTTTCAAATTTCCCTTTCGTTAAAAAGATATTTACGATTGAATTGTTCAGTTGTTAAATTATCCATTGGACCGCGAAAACCGTATACAAAATGAGTGCAATGAGTTAGTGAATATCACTTTGCATTTTTGCACATTGCTCGGCCATATAACATCCATTTAACTTGAAATGTTACAATACCCAGGGGACAGATATCAGATCACAATAATACACATTGTATTAACCAATACACATTGTATTAACCACTCATCACTTTTGGCACATGTCGACAAAGTTACTTTAAAAATGCGTTATCAGTTTCATAGCTATGATCTGATATTTCATGAGGTTGAATTCCATGAAACATAAAACCTAAACAAACGTACTTAGACAAGTAGGCAAACATCCAGAAATTGGGACCATATAAACATTTTATTTTACCATTAAATATTCAGCTTGTTATGGGTGCAACAACCAATTCAAAGGGCATCAAAATATTGATTCGTTCTCTTTCAAATGCGCCCCGCGCAGTAATCAAATAATTCATTCTCAGATTCAGATTAATGTTGTCATGTTTTACAGGCGGGGGATATATCCACTTTTTTCAATTTCGGAGAAAATCAGGTTTCTTTGTCCAACTTTGTAGACGTGCCAAAATATGAAAATTTAACCTTCCATATTTTTTTTTTAATTCGTCCTAAAATTCAGATTTCTAGATAGCGCTGATATCGTTAACTCATTTTTTATGGAAAGTGGATATCGCCCCTTTTGGAATTAAGCTCTTTTCTTTAAAAGCGTGTAAATATTTAGAACAATATTATATTGTATATATAGAAACGTGACATTAAATATCGCAATACAAACAATTTGTAAAATATTATGAAACTATGATTTGAGTGAACACCATTTGTTTTGATCATTAGAATCCTAATCTCAACCTTTGGTGTTATCACTATTATCATTGTCTCGTACAGGTATTAATAACTGGACGTACGATGGAGGAGACGGAACAAGTAAGTGGCGTAATTAATTTCAGATTTTATTACAAATATTGTCTAATAAAAAGTTAAAGGGCAATGCAACTCAAGAATAGAGTTTATCCTACTTGATATATCGTAATATGCCTTTTTATTATATATAACATAACTCAGACTCAGATTTCTGCTTTGGGAGAAATATGTGAAAACTCTATCGGGCTTACCACTATTCATGCGAACACTGGAGGCCGCCATTATTAGGTGTGTGCGGACTTATGGTCAGTGATATGCACTAATGCATTTCAATATGACCTATTGTTACCATTGTCTGAATACTTGTAGATGCTTTGACGAGTCTGTAAATCAGTGAAAAGCTTTTTGTTCGGCCCGTAGCGCACTCGTCATAGTTTGCAAAGCATGTCGGGCAATTACAAGAACATGGCCGCTCCCATCACCTTTTGCCGCCGTAAGAATTAGTAAAATGTGGGTATGTTCACGTAAGGATTTCATGGGATCCAGGAGGCCAAAATTGCCAAGTTATGTATCAAATCAAATGTCTGTTCACCCTCTAAACGATAATAATAGCCGAAAGCCATAGTTTCATTGCCCTTTAATGCGTCCATTATTGGGGATAACATAACATTGACTCTACACTCCGGAACGATTTTTCCTGAAAAGAATGTGTGATGGGAGCGGACACAATATTTTTTCGATTAAAAAGTTCTGACTCGTCAATTCTTAGGGAGTAATAATAATAATAATAATAGACATGTATAGTATAGCGCAAATTGCAAAGAGCCTCTAAGCGCTTCAATACTTATTTAAGTATTATTACCCATGGTCATCAGGTACATTTCAAACCCACACAATGATATTGCGTACTTTCTCAACTCCCCGGGGAGCATACTAGCACTGCATGATGCGCAAGAGTGATGCCTCAAAGGAAAACCCGACCTTTTAGAAACCATAGTATGATAATGTAATAATTGTATTCTTTAATTCAAAATTCTTAATTTTTGTAATTTCCTTTTTTATGATCTGTAGTTGGTGGTGTACGATCCTATAAGTCACGTATGTAGATAACCTAATAGTTATAGTATTTATATGTTTTGGGCTAAGCCTGTGGAAAGGGCCTTATTAGTTCCCCCCCCCCCCCCCGCCCCCTCACTCCCTGCACACACACGCACATACACATCATGAATATGTTCTTCTTGCAGTCAACATGTTAATCCAACTCCCGTACCTAATAACATTATAATTCAACTTCTGTTTCTCCTTATTTCATTTGACCCTTCTAGGCGAGCAGTACTGGACGGACATCCCCGGGGCTTACTGCAGCGGAGACTCACAATCTCCTATCGACATAGTGACGTCATCCACCACTTCCGGTTCCTTCGCGACCTTCGACCTCAGCTCCTACAATATCGTGATGAACGCCACTCTAGAAAACAACGGTCATGCGCGTGAGTTTTAACTAAAAGTCCTTCCCGTGCTAATTTGGTACCGACAACGGCGCCTAGCTATCTCTTATTCTAGAGCACTAGGCCACACACCTACTTTAAGAAATATATAATGTAGGGGGCTAGTCCTCTGGTAACTCCGTTTTGTATACGAACATATATTATACAAATTGAAATATCTTTGACATGTTTGAGCACCGTTCTCCAGACATTAATATGTTGCTCATCCTTTTGTACACACATTAACTCAGGCAAAGAAATCTGGCATCAAACCCAGGCATTACACTTTGAATATTTGAAAAATTCCAAATTCCCTTTCATATCTAGTAAAAGTGGACGATTTGACTGAGCAGCCGGATGCTGGGTATTATGACGTTACATGTGGGGGCCTGACCGGGACCTATATGCCCTACCAGTTCCACTTCCACTTACTCGACGGTTTGATAATTTTGATGATTTTTGTGCGATCATTCCAAATGTTGATATTCTAGTGAAAGTGGACGATTTGTCAGAGCAGCTGTAAGCTGGATATTATGACGTTACATGTGGGGGCCTGACCGGGACCTATAGGCCCTATACCAGTTCCACTTGCACTTACTTGATGGTTTGATAATTTTGATGATTTTTGTGCGATCATTCCAAATTCCAATATTTTAGTGAAAGTGGACGATTTGTCAGAGCAGCACGAAGCTGGGTATTATGACGTTACATGTGGGGGCCTGATCGGGACCTATAGGGCCTACCAGTTCCACTTGCACTTACTTGATGGTTTGATAATGTTGATGATTTTTGTGCGATCATTCCAAATTCCAATATTTTAGTGAAAGTGGACGATTTGTCAGAGCAGCACGAAGCTGGGTATTACGACGTGTCAGGTGGAGGCCTGATCGGGAAGTACAGGGCCTACCAGTTCCACTTCCACTTCGGATCCAACGATAGTCAGGGGTCGGAGCACACCCTCGATGGAAAACGTTTTCCCGCTGAGGTACGATTTTTTGGCTAAATTCGTGTATATATAACCTCTTCACTACCTAGTTTGTTTTAATGTATGTAGGTAACATGCACCTGTAGCAAAGTGCTGTCCAATTAAAAACAGATAATAGGTTAGTCAAGCAATATTCGAGAATATTCACGATGTAAAATGTATGTATAAAACGCTTGCCTTGTCATCTGCTTTGTTTCAGTCTATCGTCATTATTTACCTACCTATACCTGCTATATCTGTCTGTGTTTATTTATTTCTATCTGATTTATCTACCTGTTACATTTTATTTTGTTTACAGATGCACATAGTTCATTACGACACTGCTTTTCCCAGCGCTAATGCAGCAATACAGGTATCGGGAGGTATCGCCGTTCTGGGTTTCTTCTTGGAGGTATGACATTAAATCATCCAACATTGCCCAAATCGACGAAACGTTTACCAATTCGTGTTTGGTGGTTCATTAATTAACAAAAAGTAATATGTAAGTCTGAATATAGGAAAACTGACCAGATGGACAAAGATGAACATTAGGCTTCCCCATCAGAAGACATTTGTCAAGACCTAGTATTGAGCACAGTTAAGTCTGATAATAAATCATGCACAACGGGAAATATAATCAACGAGTACAGGAGAAATACATTTTTCATTTCTAGTTATTTGTATAGGACACATTTTGAGTGAAATTTCTAGCAAATGAGTTCTTTTTTTAAACATATTATGTCAACAAGTATATAGTTTTTGATTTCATTTCCAATATTTTGTTTCATGTTTCCAAATGTTTTGTCATCCAATCAGGTAGGAGCTGACAACAATTCGGCCTTCGATATTATACTCAACGATGTCAATCGCGTGACAGAACCGGGTAGGTCTTAAATGAAGGGATCTGCAAACTCTGTTGGCAAGTGCAACAAGTGATGAGTGATTAATAAAAATGTAAATTAGAGTGATCTGATATTGCCACAAAGTAATGTGTGAAAATGTCAAGTTGATTGGATAATTGTTGGCTGAGATATAAGCAAAAATGCAAATTTGTCATAATCACTTACTGATTGCACTTACTAATTTGTACACGGCTGAAAAGGTCCCGTAGACAACTTCGTATCTGAACGATTCAATCGTAAATATCTTTTGAACGAAATGGAAATTGGAAAAAACGAAACCTGTCCAGTGCTTTTATTGTTAATATCAGTATTATGATAAGGCATGAAAGAACCACTAGAGTTCCAAGTAAGTTTTGAGGATTTTAACAATGTTACTAAGTCCCTTTAATTTGGTTTTCCCCTACTAATTATTACATGTCTACTTTATTATCAAGACGAATTTCACATGTTGGCATAGTCGGTTGACCAAGACAATTGTGGAGAAGGGTTATGTTCCCACGCGACTGGTCATACGAAGTTTTCTGTATGATAATACTTTTTTTTTTGTTCACGAGGGACTTTGATGGGGTAAGAATTAAAACTGGGAGACACTAATCCTCTTAAAAACATTGAATGGTTTCACATTAAATGAAGTACGATACATGTATTATATAATTTGGTCACTAGACGAGATGCAAATCGTATTCATCTCTTCATGAATCCCACGTGTGTGTGTACAGAGCTGGAGTATGACATCAGCGGATTGAGACTATCCGACATCATCCCATCCTCCTTGGATTCTTTCTGGCGCTACAGCGGTTCGCTGACGACACCTCTCTGTAATGAGGTAGTGATATGGACGCTCTTTAATAGCACCATCAAAATCTCATCTGACCAGGTACGTATGACGCATTGGTATGAGTACCCTTATGTTTTAAAGAGATAGGGTTTTCGCATTAGAGGGCGCTTCTCATAGAGCTCGCAATGACGGTTCACTGACAATATTAATTTGTAATGATTTTGTGATGGAAGCCGTTTCACACAATCAAATATTCATCCGCCCAAAAAATGCCGTTCAAATAATTGAACAAACATCATGATTGTATATCTCTTCATGGAACATTGAAAATACGACAATTCGCGTAAACAAAAATCCAATACAAGTATGCATGGCATTGGTGGAATTGCCAACTATCAAAATCTCACCTACCTGGATAAATGACCTATGCAAATGTCATGCATTTCTTAAGCAAATGTCATGCATTTCTAAAGCAAATGTCATGCATTTCTAAAGCAATTAATGTCATGCATTTCTATTCATGTAACTCTAACATCATTGAAAATACGCTCATTCGAACAAACAGCGTCGGGTGAGAATCGAAGGGCGTTACGTCAAATTTGTTAGCTAAATCGAGTTCTGTATACCATATGAATTGTATGTCGAAGCCTCCTCTATGACATGCCGAAATTTGAGATGGTATTTTTAATTTCGGGAATATTTATGAAAAGTAAAGGACAGCTAAATCTAATTTCTATACAGGGCTTCAGAATTTAAAGCATGATCATCTCCGAAATGTAACTATTAGCAACCTTCTCTTTCTCAACCGTTATTGGGCTTGATAATTTAGTTGTAACTTACCCTATATCCGATCACAGCTCGCCACTTTGCGCACACTGATGAGCGAGGCATACGACGTTGACGGAAACCAGCTGCCGATGGCCGACAACTACCGCTCCATCCAGAATGCAAATGGCCGAATCGTCTACTTCAGGAGCGATGGCGACGGTGATACGGTCACCCAGACTACTACGACCATGACGACGGCATCGGCCTGGGCTACGACGCAGCCATGCATGGTCGTTATGTTGTCCACCCTCCTGGTCGGACTTTTAATTACCCGCCGAGCCTTGTGATGGTGATGATGATGATGACGATGATGATGATGATGATGATGATGATGATGATGATGATGATGATGATGATGATAATGACGAAGATGACAATGATGATGGATGGTGGTGGTTATTAAGATGATGATCATCATGATCATGACGATGATGCCCATGATGATGATGATGATGATAATGAATATAGTAGTTGGTGGTGGTAATGATGATGATGACGACGACGATGGTGGTAGGTGATGATGATGATGATAATGATGGAGATGGTTATGATGACAATGATGGAGGTGGTGGTGGTGATGATTCCAGGGACTTGCCCGCTGGTCTGGTACCATCAATAATGAAATTGAAACAAAAATATTTCTTGCGGAACTGGGCGACCGAACGAATTAGACTCCTAACTGCAGAGGGTTTTAAAACCTTTTCGTTGTATAGGGACACCAAGTTCTAGTTCTGGCCACTAGCATCAGAAAAGTCTTTTACCCCCAAACAAGTTAGTCTCTGAACACGAATCATCTTTGTTTCTGTAAGCTGGGATTCGGATCCAAATAAAAAGTACTAAATTTAAATATTGTATTCCCACATCATGCTTTAAAAATTGTTTCACCCTGTATCATGTGTGTATTAATCTTGCTGCACTTTGTCCTATATGCTTTGATGAGCAATGCAAGCTAAACATGTCATCAATGTTACAGGCCTATGTCGTAGGCCTGTAATAATTGTATTCGCTTATCAAATTGAATGGCTTAGAAGAATGTGAATATTTAAGTTCTGACTGTTTCATTATGTAACCCACATGCGTGGATTGCAAACTCACTTCTAGTCGACACCATTTAGGTATGAATCTCATTGGAGCCTTTCATCTACGCCCATAATAATGATTCTGGTCGATTGATCAACTTTAACACTTATTGGTCCTTCTGTGCGTTAAAGTACTTTAACATTTAGTTTGACAATGTGCCGTAGTATGACATTTTATTCATAAATTATCACCTTTCAGTACTTCATGTCAGTTCTTCCTATTATAATCATATTTATATTTCATAGAAATAATATATAGAGAGAATTGGATTATAATTATATAAAAATTATGCTATTTCTGAATGATTTTAACATACATGGCTTGTGTAGGCATTATGACTGTATACTTTCAAACTGATGTTCCTAATGTGCGACGTATTAAACAAGTCAGTAGACTCATATATGTTCATCACATATATAATCATATTTATATTTTATAGGAATAATATATATAGAGAATTGGATTATAATTATATGCTAATTATAAATGATTGTGACATATGTGGCTTGTGTTGGCATTATGATTTATACTTTCAAACTGATGTTTCCCATGTGCTAGATATTAAATAAGTCAGTAGACTCATATCAGTTCTTTACATATATAATCATATTTATATTTTATAGGAATGATATATTGTATAGAGAGAATTAGATCATGTAGGCATTATGCATTTATACTTTCAAACTGATGTTTGTCATGTGCGAGGTGTTAAAACAAGTCAGTAGACTTATATTTGTTCTTCATAATAATTATATTTACATTTTATAGGAATAATATACTGTATAGAGAGAATTGGATTATAATTGTATGCTATTTCTAATTCAAAATGATTGTGACATATATGTGGCTTGAGAATTGGATTTTAATCATATGCTAATTTTGATTGTGACATACAAGTTGTGTTGGCATTATGATTTATACTTTCAAACTGATTTTTCCCATGTGCGAGGTATTAAACAAGTCAGTAAACTCATATCTGTTCTTTACATATATAATCACATTTACATTTTATAGAAATATTCTACTTTATAGAGAGAATTGGATTAAAGTATATGCTATTTATGAATGCTTGTAACATAATGTACATGGTTTGTGACACTTGTGTAGGCATTAGGGGGTCATTCCATGTCAAATCACCCAATGGATTTCATCGCACCCCCTCCGAATTTGCTAATATTTGGTATGTATGATATTTCAACCTTTTAAAGCTCAAATATTTAATTTTTAGCCCAATCCGCCCAACGGTTTTGGCGTATATGCTATTTATGAATGCTTGTAACATAATGTACATGGTTTGTGTAGATATTAAGACTTTATACTTTCAAACTGATGTTTGTCATGTGCGAGGTATTAAACAAGTCAGTAAACTCATATCTGTTCTTTACATATATAATCACATTTACATTTTATAGAAATATTCTACTGTATAGAGAGAATTGGATTAAAGTATATGC
Source organism: Echinarachnius parma (assembly GCA_037951105.1). Classification (NCBI taxonomy): domain Eukaryota; kingdom Metazoa; phylum Echinodermata; class Echinoidea; order Clypeasteroida; family Echinarachniidae; genus Echinarachnius; species Echinarachnius parma. The sequence continues at coordinate 67,904 of JBAMJV010002991.1, read as the reverse complement.
TATTTCTGAATGCTTGTAACATAATGTACATGGTTTGTGTAGGCATTAGGACTTTATACTTTTAAACTGATGTTCGTCTTGTGCGATTAAATGGGTGATTTCAAGTATGGTGTTAGGGGTTGGTGTTAATGCTTATTAAACACTAACACCGGCCTTAGGCGCCATATTTGAAATCCCCCAATGTCACTGTATACCATCCTAACACAAAGTCATCTCAAATATGGTGCCTAAGGCCGGTGTTAGTGTTTAATAAGCACTAACACCAACCCCAAACACCATACTTGAAATCACCCATTGAGTCAGCAGACCCATATCTGTTCTTCATTATACAAATGATGCACAGGCATGAGTGGATCGGTAAGAATTGGATGCACGAGTTTAACTTTGGAATGGTTTAAACACGCATGTCTGTAAATTTACCGACGCATGGCTGTAAATTTACCGACGCATGGCTAAATTTACCGACGCATGCCTGTAAATTTACCGACGTATGACTGGGGAAAATTTTGATTTTCACATTTTTTTTTTTTTATTTTTTTATTTTTTTATGATATCAATTTTTTTATATCAATTTTAAAATAAATTTTTTTTTTTTAATTATATAATTTTTTTAATTTTATTTTTTTAAATGATATAAACAAATTTATATAAATTTTAAAATTATAATTTTTTTTTTTTAAATGATATAATTTGTATTTGTATTGTTTTCTTTTTTTCGATCTACGAAATATGCCTGTGCAGCATTTGTTTTATAAAATGAGCGCAAAAAACTGTGAAATTCAAACTAAAGTGAACCATGCATCAGTAAAAAACTTTTACACGCTAATTGACCAATCAGAATGCAGGGATTCTTCTACCCATTTTATAAATATATATAATCATATTTATATTTTAAAGGAATAACATAAAGAGAGACATTCATTTATAATTATGTGCTAACTTTAAATGAATGTGACATACGTGGCTTGCATTGGCATTAGGACTTTATACTTTCAAACTGATGTTTCCCATGTGCGAGGTATTAACAAGTCAGTAGACTCGATCTGTTCATCACATATAATCATATTTATATCCTATATGAATAATGTATTGTATAGAGAGAATTGGATCATATGTATACGCAATTTCAAAATGATTGTGTTAAACATGGCTTGTGTAGGCATTATGACTTTATACTTTCAAACTTATGTTCGTCATGTGCGAGGTATTAAACAAGTCAGTAGACTGATATCTGTTCTTTACATATATAATCATATTTATATTTTTATAGGAATCATATATACAGAGAATTGGATTGTACATGTAATTCTAAATGATTGTGACATACATGTCTTGTGTAGGCATTATGCCTTTATACTTTCAAACTGATGTTTGTCATGTGCGAGTTATTAAACAAGTCACTAGATTCGTATCTGTTCTTCATATATATAATCATATTTACATTTTATAGGAATAATATACTGTATAGAGAGAATTGGATAATGTACATGGTTTGTGTAGGCATTAGGACTTTATACTTTCAAACTGACGTTCCTCGTGTGCGAGGTATTAACAAGTCAGTAAACTCATATCTGTTCTTCACATATATAATCATATTTATATTTTATAGGAATCATATATACAGAGAATTGGATTGTACATGTAATTCTAAATGAGTGTGACATACATGGTTTGTGTAGGCATTATGACTTTATACTTTCAAACTGATGTTTTTCATGACACTGTGTGAGGCATTAAAACAGTCCATAGACTTTTTGATGATGCATAATTATGTTGAATTGTGTACAAGTTTTCTTTGTAAGATTTTGAGGGGTTTTTTGTCAATCAATAATAAAAACAGAAATTACTGCGGTAAAGTATACGCAAAGAACATGGGCAAAATTTAATACATGTAGGAAGCCATCCAACCCATATGGCAATTTTTCAAGTACATTTTAGTTGGAATAGGACAATATTTTAAGCCCAACATTGAGTCACTAAATTTGCTCTAAATGAAAACTACCAAACCCAAATTACTGATCTTGGTATCATTGTGTGCAGTAAGGGAGTCATGGCCCCGTTGCAGAAAGAGATATAATCAATTGTAAGTTGCAAGTCAGAAAATTTACGGATTTCAACCAATCAGATTTGAGCATTTAAAACACATGATCTGATTTACAATTGATTGTAACTTACAATCGATTGTATCTCTTTCTGCAACGGGGCCATGATCCGACTTACAATTGATTGTAACTTACAATCGATTGTATCTCTTTCTGCAATCAGGGCGATGATCTGACTTACAATTGATTGTAACTTACAACTGATTGTATCTCTTTCTGCAACGGAGCCCATATATGATGCAATCTATGGCAATTTTTCAAGCACACTTTAGTTGGAATAGGGCAATATTTGAAGCCCAACATTTTTGTCACTATTGAACTTTGCTCTGGAACAACCACAGATAATGATCTTGGTATCATTTTTCTCAGTGAAGGGATTCCCTATCAGTTGCAATTACTCGCTCTGCTCCCATGTTATGCAATGTATGCTGTTCTATACTATATGGGCCACCCTGTGTAAACAGACGCTGCATGAATTCTGTTTACATTACCGAACACCACCAAACATACTTGACTTGAGGTAAATAAGAACATCCTGAACTTAACATTTGTTTATTTTGAAACATTTATTCTTACTTGTTCAATATACAACATGACACAAAAATGTAATTTTCACGTTTGCCATAACGTTAAGTATTGAAACAACTGTACACAATCACATTTCCACGATGACTTCATAAACAGACATTGATATTTAGCAAATAACATTACTTTCTTAAACCTCTAAGGCTCAAGATAAAATCTTGATAACAAATTTAATTTCAGACTAAGGCATATTTTTTTAACTTGTCTCTGAGTATTCTAACTCAGTAAGATGTGCCGCTTCGTTCTGCACATTTTTTGTAAATCTCAACAAATAAACATATTCACAGCTCGCTTGAAATGAAAGCGTGCATTCATTTCCATTTAATCATGGTCAATAGCCTTTCAATTTTAATTCTTCAAATGTCCCAAGATGAAATGCAAGCTCTTAACTCGTTCAGGGCTAGTGACATAAATACTCAGGCTGGCATAATAAAAGTTATCAAAATTGTGTACATAATTTTGACGAACATGCTCCTGGGGGTGTTTCACAAAGATCCTGAGGTTGACTTAACAGTTATGGTAAGCTATTTGTAGCCTTGGAATAAAATATATTCACTAGCAGAAAATGCAAGTATTTTAGACTTTTAATAATTTTAGATCGAGAACATGAAATGTCCTAGATAATATATATTATTAATGATTTGAATCAACATTTGATGCCAATTGAAGGATCTTATACAAAAAATGTTCAAAGAAACTAACGGCTTTCCATAACTTTTAAGTCCAACTTAGAGTTAAGTTCAACTTAGGATCTTTGTGAAACACCCCCTGGACCCATAGAAAACTTTATATACATGTACAGGGCTTGAAAAGAGCACTGGCCTGCTAGTTTTAGGCCCCCAATAAATGAGCCTTAGTCTAGCATAATTGTATAAAGTTCAAATTCTATTTGCCTGAATGGGAAACCAAAATTAACAGAAATGTTTATGTTTGTTCTTTTTGGGGGGACTTAATTTTGACTTCGAGCAAATCAAATTTGATAACTCTCTATTCCGCTTGCCAAACTAAGCCACCAGGAAAAAAAGTGAATTTCTTGCATTATCTTATGAATTATGCAAAATTAAATAGTTATGCAGGTGTCATTTGTATGACGCACCTCTTGACCCCCGGGAAAGGTGCGTCATGGCAGCGTCATGTACTCCCATATTGATGACGCACAGTACCGTCATGGAAGCAAAAGGTCAGTCACAGCACTGACCCATGTGTGCGTGATAGTCAGTCACTTTACCATGGGTGCGTCACAAGGTTCGTCAATAGGACCAATAGGACAGTCATTTTCATGAAATGGTGCGTCACAGTTTTGACTCAAATATGCGTCAATGTTTCCTGAATGGCGAGTCGCTTTTTCTGACGGAGGGTGCGTCATGGTTCATAAAAGGGTGACGCACATCGGTACAATGACGCACCTTACCCGGGGGTCAAGAGGTGCGTCATACAAATGACACCTGCATTATGCCTGTAAGATGGAGTTTTGTTATAATTATCATTTTCCTTAGGATTTTTCCTATGATAATTATGCCATTTGGTGGCAATTGAAAATTGAATCTCACTGACTGGGACAGAAGAAATGGTAATGATATTTATATCAGTGCATTCATAATAGCGCATTTGATAACTGTTTAGAAGTACAGACTCTTGTGTATCCCACTTGTCTTGACTGATGCAGGGTGGGTAAAACATAATGTATAGTAATCTCATACATCGACAAAGTTTTGTGTGAAAATTTTATTGCCAAACAAATACAAACTTCCATTCGTCTACTCATTATTGCATTTGTCTTTCATGTAAACAATGTGGTAGAACATTTGTTATATGAATCGAACTGATCAAATTCAGGCAAAAATAGATCATGAATACTGTCAAATGTCAGAAGAAAAAAGTTTCCTTCCAAGGAAACAAATGCTTTATACTATTCACTAGGTTGTCATTTGATTTCTAATGTCAACAGCACTGGAAGAATTCAGTAATATCAATTAAATTTATCTTCAACTCGTGATTTCTGTAGGGCTACAGTAATAGTTGCTATTCATCATAAATCTAGCAATGCAGCTAGTCTCATTTCAGCCATCAGTGCCGCCTGCTTCTCAGCTGCTAGTCTCTCCTTCAGGCTTTTGATCTGATCGGGGAGTGAGTTGCCACAGTCCACATCTTCCAGGACGATTGCAGGAGTGTCTGGTGAGGAGACTAACTGTGATTCACTCAGTTGAGATGCCTGGTAACAACGGAAAATAAAATTTAGGGATTTAGTTGAAACAGAATAAAATGATAGCAAATTGTATTAAATGTAAATGAACAGAGTCAAATCAATCTTTCTTAAACAGTTTGAAATAATTTGTAGTTGTCTGCGTACACATCAAGTGGTATCATTTAGCATTATAATTTAAAAAGTTAAACTAACTAGCACCAGAACAATTTAAACGTTGGAAGAAAACAAATATAAAGTAAGAATAGGAAACTTAAAAATATGTGAGGGCAGTTCAATCACTAATCAAAATTAAAATGTTGAATTGGTTATATGTCAGAAATGTTTAGTTCTTCCTGAACCAATTTTCCTTCAATTTGATTAATTCATATTAAAAATAATAACAATCCATCAAAAAAAACAATGGCCCAGATTCACAAAGGAGGTTTGTACAAACCATGGTTTAAACCATGGTCTACATCTATGGAGTGCCATTTGTAAACTGATGGAGGAAGAATGTACACTCCTTATTTGTTAACAATGTTGATGGTACGCATGTACTAAATGCACCAAATAAATGTTTGTCTTCTCAGACAGTGAAATTTGCTGGTTAGCGAGCACTTACAGTCATATCATTAGAAATTTAAAATGATTTTACTTGTATACGAGCAGCACTCCATAGATGTAGACCATGGTTTGTACAAACCTCCTTTGTGAATCCGGGCCATTATGTGTGTATTAAAACTTGTCTTTGCCTGCCCACTATATTAAAGCCAAATAACAGTACTGGGAAACGCCCCGCACACAAAAAATGGAAAATATGCTTTCATCACCTACCATGTGAAAGAACAAATCATAACTTAGATGTTAATGTAAAAATTTTGACCAAAACTGCTTTGAAATTGACTAATTGAGCATTAAGGTTCCAAAATAAAACGATCATTGACAAAGTTCAATGTAACCACATGCGGAACCCTATATGTGCTACATGCAAAAGATTATGCTAGTTCATGGTATGCGGGCTTGTCGATATCTCCAGCTCAGCGCTAGTGGCGCGTGGACAGATGCGAACAGGTGGTGAACTTAGGCCAAATTTCACTGACGTGCATTGGATTTCCTCCAAAATATCAGCATTTAACGATGCTAAGGTTCAGATTTTACCATACAAGCCCTTTTTATACTTATTCAACAATATTCATGACTCAATTAGTTTGGCCAATATAGATGTTTTCGGTAACTTTCCCAATACTGTTATCGGGTCAGTTCAGATAGGAAGGTACATTACCTTGGGTAGTGGAGGAAGCTGTAGTCTGAATTCAGACTCCATCTGTTCCATCTGCATCAGAGGTGCCAACTCTTCAACGAATGGGTCTTCGAGTAGACTAGTCAGGAGGGCATCAAACCTGCATGACATACAATATGTAAGCAAAAACAAGATGAGACAAATTAAGAAACAAAATTTCGAATCTATACATTGGGAATTCTTCGCAGCATTCTTCAATCATTTTTTTAATTGCAATATTTCAATGATTGTTAGAACAAAATAAAATGGATGGATCTTTGACTGCGAGCTCTTTTTTAGTCTGATTATCTCAAGACAATGCGCAAAACAAGTCCCACAGCAAGTTTACTAAATAGGATAATCTTCAAATTTAGGCACATTGAGATCATGTGTATACAATTACCATTTATCATTAATATCATTATTATAAATTGTATGAATAGACGGAACTTCAGCTTCATCCTTTTTGTTTTTTGTTTTTTTTTGGGGGGGTGGGGGGGTGGGGGGGTTGGGGGGTTGGGGGGATTTTCAAGGGGGGTGTTATTCTGTCGCAAGAGAAGTTCGAGGGCCGAGACCACCAATTGAAAATCATGTAAAGGGGGGGGGGGGGTGGGGTGGACCCGAGACTGGTACAAAATGTGCCCGAGACAGACAACAAAAACTAAAAGGGGGTGTTTGAACCCCCCCAAAACAGTCAATTTTTCATCAAAGGGGGGTGAAACCCAAACACCTCCCTGGGTACACCTATGATGTAGGATATTGGTTTATTGTCACTACAGTCAACAAAACTGCACATGAGGGTAATACAGTGAAACCTCATTATAACAAGCACCATGGGGCCCATTGAATTGATCTTATTATATCAGATATCTGATTGCATCAGGGCTACAAAACAATTAAACACATAGATAGATCCAGGACCTGTGAAATTACTTCACCATGCATGGTCCCGTTGCAGAAAGAGATGCAATCGATTGTAAAGTTCATGTGACCAAATGCGCACATCTGATTGGTTGAAATGCGCAAACTTTCTGACTTGCAATTAATTGCAACTTTGCAATCGATTGCATCTCTTTCTGCAACGGGACCCATATCGGGTACCTCGTTATAAAAGAGCTCGTTCAAAAGAGGTTCCACTATATACAATTTCACTGCACAGCCCATTACCTGAGAGACTCCTTCTTCTCCTTATCCAACATCTTCCGCAAGTGGGTGGTCTTCTTCTTAGCCCCGCCCACCAACGAGACTCCGCCCTCTGGCATGAGAAAGCTACGGTTGTCAGGCGCAAGCTCCGCCTCCTTCTGGCTCCGCCTCCTCTCCCTCTCGAGCTCCTCCTCCTCTTCGATGACCGAACGCCGCCTGGTCGCAGCCTCAATGAATGACTGTTGCAGGCTGGAATAGTTATGATAGTAAATAATGATTTATTAAGTGTTCGTTAAGATCAGTTCATACATGAAAAAGAGCAAAGATAATGGGATTTCTCTGGGACTCGAACCCCAAGTCCTCCGGATTGCTAGATCAGCGCTCTACCCCCTGAGCTATAGAAAACCTTACTGCGGTGCCCGTCCCTGAAACCCCTTAGTTTTCAATGCATTGCTCGTGTGGTCAGAAGCTATTATAAACCTGACATGAACCTGAAGGATAGAAATCAACTTGGGGATATATATGAGGGATCACTGAAGTGATGCAGTTTTTTTTGTATGATTGAATCAAACATATAGAGATGCTGACCAGAAACATATAATATAAATGAAAACGAGCAAAGAAAATGGGATTTCTCCGGGACTGGAACCCGAGACCTCCAGATTACTAGACCAGTGCGGCCCTGTTTTGGCAAAAGGGTGTATCTGAGAAAATTTGACTTTTTCAGGTTTTTCCATTTGGGGTTTTGTTTAGGTCAAAATTTTCATTTAGCAAAGTTTTAGAAGTGCTCGAGCTTTAGTTTTCGAGATAAAAGGACCTATCTGGAGTAATTTTTACTCTTTTTAGTAATTTTGTTGGCAAAAGGGTGTATCTGCAGATACACCCTTCTGCCAAAATTAGTGAAGGAATTTGTATTGTGTATCTCCAGATACACCTTTTCTGCCAAATATGTTTACGAAATAATTCACTGGCAAAAGGGTGTATCTCCAGATACACCCTTCTGCCAACAAAAAGTGACGGAATTTGTATGGCGTATCTGCAGATACACCTTTTCTGCATAATATCTAAACGAAATAATTCACTCATTTATTTTGGCAGAAGGGTGCATCTGCAGATACACCCTTCTGCCAAAAAAGGTGAAGGAATGTTCATGGTGTATCTGCAGATACACCCTTTTGCCAAATAGAGACCAATACGGCGTGTGCCAATTCTTTTTGGCAGAAGGGTGTATCTGGATAAAAATTAATCTTGCTCTAATTATAAAAAGTTAAAACAAATGAAAACTATATGGAAATAATATTTGAAAGATAAATGAAATTCTAAAACAAAGTCCGCCAGCATATGACCATTCTTAAGGCTTCTATAGCAAAACGAAATGCTCAAACTTCAAAGTCATTTTTCTCGGTTTTATTTATGCCGGCGTATACTCGAGATACACCCTTTTGCCATAAAAGGGTCGAGTGCTTTACCGACTGAGATCAGTCAGTCAGTTTATGTAACAAAAACAAGAATTGGCTAAATGTAAACAAATACCAAAATTAAATGGAAATATTGGAAAACAAAATTGTTACAAAGCGTAGGGTTCTAAAATACTAAAGCCCAGCGCACACAGAGCGGACTCGATCCAACTCGATTTGAACTGACTGGTTTTCAGTCAGACTAGCGTCGGACCCGATCAGTCAGAGCCGATTCAACATATTGAATCGGCTATGGAAAGCTCCCGAATGGCACAATATGAGTCGTGAGGCAAATATGCACACAGAGCCGATTTGACTGAAAACCAGTCGGATCGGGTCGGATCAGCTCTGTCTGCGCCGGGCTTTACAATAAAATAAAATCAAGCTTTTTCAGGACTACAACAAAAAAATTATGACCGAGTCCTTTTCAGGTCTATGGTGTCACTGCAAACAAAAACAGGAGAATCATTACATAACTTTGCTCTTTAATTTCAAAATTAGTTAGAACTCTGTAGACGTTTTGAGGAAGAGGACTATGGGGAATTTTCTTTCAATAATTATGTACTCACAGGAACATTAATGTCAGGAACACGTTATTTCATTTTTCAATCTAAGATTTGCTGGATAACAACATACCTGAGTTGTTCCGTCACCGTTTCATCCATTGTTTGGTTCAATTCCTGAAGCCAAGTGGCTGGCAACTCAAAGTCATCCAATTCCGCCTGGAAGTAGTGTACTGGGCAATCAGCGATGTATAGGTGCTCTCCTGTTAATGTTGACATGAGAGAAACATGTTAACATGAGAGAAACAAAATAAGTACCCACTATCAATAGGGCTTTGTGGCTCAATGGTTAGAGCACTGGTCTAGCAATCTGGAGGTCTGACTTGGGTTTGGTTCCCGACTAAGCCCACTTTTCTTTGCTCATTTTTTTTCTTTTTCATTTTAAAAACTTCTTGAAGAAATATCAATATTATTATACAGATGACTTGGGACTCATAGCATATCATCTAATACAATCGATTTGGGGCTCTACAATTATTGTAGCCAATAGTGATTGGTCAGTGTACATTTTGACGATCAAATGGTTAATAGATAATCGGCAATGAAACGGTGCAAGAGAAAGTTGAAGAGGAGCAAAAACTGATTGGAATCATACATAGTAGAAAGAGAAAATGGATGGCACACAGCATCAGAGACCATTGCACGAGATGAAAGAAAAGAGGGAACATATCTAGAGGAAAGAAATGCATCAGGCTAGTTGATGCTATTACGACGGTGACCCTAAAAGAAGAGACCTTAAAGGTACTTAGTAACATTGTCCAAATCCTCAAAATAAAATTTGAATTCTAGCGGTTCCCTCATACCTTGTTGTATTCGTATTAACAAAAAAGGCATGGGACAGGTTTCGGTTTTTCTAATTTCCCTTTCGTTACAAAGATATGTACGATCGAAGTATTCAGATAAGAAAAACTCTGTTGGAGTTTTGAAACCGTGTACAAAGTGAGTGCAGTGAGTTAGTGAATATCACTTTGCATTTTCGCTCATTACTTGGCCATGCAATGTCCATTTGACTTGAAATTTTCACACAATACCCTGTGGACATATGAGATAACAACAATATACATTGCATCAACCATTCATCCCTTTTTGCACATGTCAACAAAGTTACTAGATCCCTTTAAATGAGTAGAGAGGTGTCATGGTGTTAAGGATAGTCCCGATTCAGGACGTGATTTGTGAACACACATCACCTAGCTACATGCACGTACACCACGCTATACACGACGCTGCATATCGTTACGTCCGTAATTCCCCTTTCCTCTAAAATCACGTCCCGACGTTTCCGTGGGAATTGGGCGTGGAAAAAATCGCTGGTTCGCAGCGCACGTCAATCATTATTCATGAGCATGCATCATTTTGTATACGATTGCTATGAACAGCGCGCTACGTCATAATGACCGCAGCCAATCACATTTGGCTAGTTGCCAGCTAATTAACATTATCCTTATTTTTCCAGAGGGAAAGAATACGGAATCGACCGAACTGTCTGCGTGTTCCAATATGACATAGGGCAGCTATTGGCTGAGTGAGCAATACGGCAGCTAATGGCTGATGAGCTGAGCTGTAGTGCTAATAGCTAGCACAGAGCAGGCCGTTCGGGCAGCGAACTATGTTAAGGACTGCAGCTCTTGCGCAAAATCATCAGAAGAAAACATTCAATAAAAAAAAGACAAATAATCTGACGAGTAGAACCCACCTTCGGTTGACTGTCCGAGGGAAGACATCATGTAGGACACGCACTCCTCCAAGATGTCCGCCCAAGGTGCATGCTGGGAGCTGGGCTCGCACCCCTCCGTGTCAAAGGTCATGAAGCAGGTCGCTTCGAAGGAACGCCGGCTCTTCCCTAACAGCCACCGGACCCTGGTGCGGTAAAACAAAGTTCACAATCATATTTCACATTTCATATTTCATCTTTATGTAACATTCTTACAAAAAGTATGAAATAACTAACAGCTACAGTAGCTGAAAATCATAAATCAAAGTCAATGTAATGGTAATCTTTAGTGCTGTAGTATATTGGTTATTTTTAGTAATTGCAAACTTTAACCCTAAAAAGACTGGGGGGGGGGGGGGGGGGGCTGATTTAGCCCCCCACCTCAGCGTTTTTCGCAATTACTTCGCAACGCTTAAATATTTTACGGTGCCACTTCATGACTTTTTTCCTTAGAATCTTGCGCAACTTTTGATACCAAATTTGCGCACACCGGGTCAACGATCCATGTGTTACGTAACATTTTGCGATCGCATGTCACAGAAAATTTGAATTTTTTTCTAATTCTTCCACACAGTTTTTACATGCACCTTTTATGTTGCAGTTTTACACCCATCTTTTCAATGCAATGTTAGTATTCCACTTTGGCATGGTGAAAATACTTATTGTATTCTTATTTGCATAAAACAATACAATATATAGAGAATAAAACAAAGAAAACAAAGAAAATGATAAAAACAAAGAAAAAACATAGAAAACGGTAAAACAAAATCAATTTTCATGATTATCCTGTTGTTTTATCAGAGATTGGGTCAATTTATATAATCTTAGCATGTATACTGCACTAGGAACACAATTTTGTTTGATAAGAATCACCAAATATAAAGAAAAATGCAAAAAATACGAAAAAAAATACAATTTTCGCACAATTAATTAGCTCTAATTAGCATATTATAATTTTTAAAAAAAAATTAACTATGCAATATTGTAGAGCTCATGGACATCTATCACCATGCCAAATTTGGAGTCGATCAGAGTTTCGATTGCCGAGAAAACAAAAAAAAATACAATTTTTGCATAATTAATTAGCTCTAATTAGCATATTCTAATCAATTTTTTTTTGTTTTAACTACGCAATATTGTAGACCTTGAGGACATCTATCGCGATGCCAAATTTGGAGTCGATCGGAGTTTCGGTTGCCGAGATCTTAGGGGGGGGGCCTTTTAGCCCCCCCACCCCCAGTTTTTTAAAGGTTCAAAATAGTCCAGTCTGCAAAAATATGAGCGGTGTTAAGTATCACTAGCCATGTCAAAGGTCATCCCTGTAGGGGATAATAATAACAATAACAATTATTATACCGATTTCATTGACGATGATGATGATGATGATGATGATGATGATTATGACGATGATGAAGAATATTAAGATGATGATGACGATGACGACGACGACGACGATGACGATGGTGATGATGATAAAGATGAAGATGAAGATGAAGATGATGATGATGATGATGATGAGAATCATCATAATCTCCTCAGCAATCAATCGTATTTCATGCAGCTGTTTTTTATAACAAATGTATGAATACATACCTAGACAAGAGTGGTGCTTTATCACAATCTATTGGTATTTCATGCAGCTGGTTCTTATAATAAATGTATGCATACATACCTGGACAAGAGTGGTGCTTTATCACAATCTATTGGTATTTCATGCAGCTGGTTATGAATACATTCCTAGACAGGAGTGATGCTTTATCACAATCTATTGGTATTTCATGCAGCTAGTTTTTATAACAAATGTATGAATACATACCTAGACAAGAGTGGTGCTTTATCACAATCTATTGGTATTTCATGCAGCTAGTTTGTATAACAAATGTATGCATACATACCTAGACAAGAGTGGTGCTTTATCACAATCTATTGGTATTTCATGCGGCTGGTTCTTATAACAAATGTGTATGAATACATACCTGGACAAGAGTGGTGCTTTATCACAATCTATTGGTATTTCATGCGGCTGGTTCTTATAACAAATGTGTATGAATACATACCTAGACAAGAGTGGTGCTTTATCACAGTCTCTACCGGGGAGTGATGCAGCGTACTCAATACAGTTCTCACAAACTGATGACCAGTCTATAAGAGACAACAAAACAAAAAACAAATAAATGTTGTTACAATCATAAAAGTCAAATGTCACATAAACTAATAATTCAATACTATGCATTGTCACTGAAAAGATAAATGTAGCATTTACACTAATTACAGTGCTAACAGAAGTTATTGCTTTATTTATTCAAATATATGCACATTTCTTCCCTGATAACCCAAGACTAGTGTTTCAATCAATCAGTTCCTACTATATATAATTATAAATATGGCATCCACATGTCATATATCATGTGTTGCTATGTCGGGCAAACAGTGGGCAATCATTCATCAGGTTGTCAGGAACATTTTCATAGGATATGAATAACATTGTTATAATTATGGTAATAAATAAAAAATGTTGTAAGGTATGTAAAATAAATATATTAAATATACAAACTAAGTAAAGTTGCTGCTATCATAAAAAGCCAAATATAGTCGAAACCTGTCTTAGTGGCCACCTGTCTATAGTGGCCACCTAGAGAGACCAACTGCTGAGGAAAGCCATGTTATGTAACCTGTCTATAGAAGTCACCTGTCTACAATGGCCACCTTTCTTGATTCCCTTATGTTGTCACTATATACATGTTTGACTGTACACACACATATATATATATATATAACAAATAATGTAATTGTTTTTTGTTTTTCTTAAATTATACATTTTGAACAAGATGGTATTGAGATAGTACTCACCTTCTGCCAGTAAAGCAGGGAATTGTGGCAGCTCCAGGCTCTGAATGGTATCCCACAAGTTCTGTAGCGTATCTGACATATTCCACTCAACTGCTGGGAGATCTGGGAAAACACAATACATAAATCAGATAATAATAATAATAATGTGACAAATTTATATAGCGCTTAATGCAAACAAGCCTCTAAGCGCTTTAGAAAAGGAAATTATTAGATGTTATTTGAAAGTATCAATTTGATGGTGAGGTTACATGGCGCTAATGCAAACCTACTGTGTCATACATAAATCATCTAACCTATCAGGGATTATATAGTTTGTTTATACAATCTATTTTACCAAATAAACTAAACTGAATCTGAAATACAAAATTAGTTTAAAGGTGCACCTGTAAGGTGTCAGATATTGCCCAAAATTACATTTAAGACTTCAATCCTATACCAAAATCATTGTAAGATATGTCCGAATGATGTGTGAAAGTTTCATTGAAAAAGAACACTGCTTTCCTGGTTAAAAAAGAAAAAATTTGCGTCAGCTTTTACAACGAATTACTGTATAACGTGTATGAGGTTTATGACCGTTCATTAACGCTCTTGAGCTGAATGCTTTTCAATGATAGATATCGTCATACTAAAGGGGCATTTTTAAAAATCTAACCCTATTTTATTCTTCTCTTACCATAAGCCAAACAACACGGTAGAAGAGAAATGTGGAAGCTCCAAGTAATTTTCGTGGAGTTAGACACTTTACAGGTTTCACTTTAATTCAATTCAATTTAGTTTATTGATATTTTTAAAAGGCACAACATTGACAATAAAATGTGTTGTGGGAACCACAAAATAAAGCCAATGACTTGGGAAAGCAGTGATTCCCTACAAAACAATTATATAATACAGACAAACTAAAACAGAATAGTATTTAAAGAGTAAATAAATAAATAAAGAAGACAAAATCTAGCAAGACATAAAAACAACAAAAGCGAAACAAACACACAATGTTACACATGGTAACTAGTAGATTTTAACAATACATGTTTCAAACTTAGACTTAAAGGTACCTGGATGTTGGTTTGTGGCAAATTCCGATGGCGGCCAAGAGATGTTTGCCAGTGTAGGAGAGCTCACGACGGATCCAAGATGGCTGACCACTGAATTGTACAGGTCAATGATCACTTGAGGTTGCTATAGCAAGTGAAGAAAATAACATTCAAAATATAAGACAAACATTAAGATATAACAATTATATAAACTTAATCAAATGTATATATCTTTTCATTCATTGTAGACATTTCTGACAATGTATTCAAAATAAATACAATCATTTGATACAAGTTCTGTTTGCTCTTTACAATAACCATTCTATTCAATATTCTATAGATTTTTCCAAAACATTATCAAGATTCAAAAAAGAAAATAATTTATACTAAATTGCCAATTTCCTTCTTATCTAAAGAATATTGATTAAACAAAATTATACAACTGTTTAACTCACATTTTTTTAAGAACATTTTTTTGGAGCCTTGATAAAAATATAATTCAAATCATGATCAACTGACCATGGGAAATTGACCAGTGTTTTTCTTTTGTATTGGCCAGCTGGTGGACATTCGTGCTGACAAATCTTGCTTCAACTTCTTCATTAAACAATACAACTATTAGATACAAATTAATTCCATTAAGCATTATATTTACATGAACAAACATAACTATTAGATACAGAAGAGTTTGAACAAAACTTTTTTTTTTTTTAACTGACCATGGGAAATTGACCAGTGTCCTTTTTGTGTTTGGCCAGCTGGTGAATGTTGGTGCTGAAGAATCTTGCAAGACCGGTGTCCAAATATTCCTTGATCGGGTCTGAAGCGGTGTTTGGTGGTTTGGGATGGTGAACAGACAGCCATGCAAAGCCTTCCTCCAACTACAAACACAAAGAAATCATTTTTTAAAGGGATTGTACAGTTCTGGTCAAACAGAATTTGAGTAATTAAAACTTGCAAATTATCAATCAGAATTAACAGTTATAGTTCAATGATGCTTGAATGGAATTAAAACATATATACTGTTAAGTTACAGGGCTGTTTTCATTTTTGTTTAAAGCAGCCGTTAACACAAGAGGGCAACCTCCAGACACCTCAAGTTTCAATTGTTATTGCTTTGAAGACACTCCCGAGAATATCCAAGTTCAATAAATTAAATGTAAAAAACAACTAGGAATAGCTTCACAAAACAACATAAATGCCAGAGAAAATATGGTTTTCTTAAAATGACTCCTAAGAAGATAGGTCCTTCATAGTACATGCAAAAAATAATTTAACAATATGTATGTTGTGTTGCGAAGTGTACGAAGTGTTGCAGCGGCGCACGAAACGTTGTGATCTTTTTAGATTCCTTGTTGACCTTACATTGCGAGACAAACGAATATCACTAGCGATATTATTAACGATAATATGTATGTTATACAACAAAATATTCAATCAACTTCAAAAAATTGTTACAAAACACGGAAACAAAAATGACATGTACCTCTTCTGATGCCCTCTCGTTCACAATATCTGTTGGCATGGCGATGATCTTCCAGGAGGAAATGGCACCTCTCTCTACACAATGCGCTAGACGAAGCCTCTCAACGATAGCTGAATCTGCGGTGACCAAATCTTCATTGCTGATGACGCACACAAGGAGTGGCAAGGACGGCTTTGAAGGGGTGTGAGAAAGGATCGCGTTCAGTCTCTGAGCTGCTTCATGGATACATGCCTGTATAATACAGCACAAGAGAAGCATACGTGATCATTTGTTTGTTTGTTTTTTCAGAATAGAAATCTTATATAAGTTTCAATATAAATGGTTATCTTTTTATAATAAAATTTGACATAAAGTAATACAATAACAGAAGCATTCAAATGAACAACACACATGACACATACATGTATGTACAATCTTGTTTATGGACTGTTGTGATGTACAAGTGTAGTGACCAGTGACAATGCACACAAATGAACTTAAAGGAACTAAAGAATACAACGTACATTGGCACTTATTCCATAGTTGATGACTTGTAAAATAGGTCTGCCGAAAAAAACTCCATGAAAATAAACACAGTAGTGATTTTAGACTAATTTTCTGATGCCAAATCTCACTTAGCAGCCAGTTTACGCCCCACCCACATTTAGGGTCCAGAATCGGCAGCGTGATTGACAATTCATTGGCTTACGTCATCTACAGAATTTACATACCTGCCAACATTTGAAAATGAAAAATCTTACTCTCATGTGAGCGAAGCGCGCATCGCGAGCGCGAAGCACGAAGTCCTTTGCGGCCGGGGTCCAGCTATAGGGTTCTAGATGCTCTCTACATGTGCTATCTTAGCCTTATTTTTAAACATATATGACCACACTGAATGAGCAATACTTCAATGATAAAGATCATGAATATTTTGCCTTAATGAGCTATATGCATGTGTGTATATATATGCACATGTATATTTACTTTTTTTTTTTTTTTTTTTTTTTTTTTTCCGACTTAAAAATCGTACTCGTCCGATTTTTTACCCTTTTTTGAGTAAAAAATCGGACTAAATACGACAAAATCGGACTGGTTGGCAGGTATGAATTTAGTTCATTAGTTCGTTCTTTAGATGACGTCACATTTTGGCGAATTAAAAGGGGCGTTCCCAGGACAATTAGATATTTACAAATTACCCCAAAATTGATTGATTTCATGGGAAATGACTGCCAAATTCTTTTTCTTGAGGAAAAATAACGTATAGAGAGCCTAATTGTGAAAATTAGGCCATCTAGATGCTGTAGTTCCTTTAACAAAAATGACAGGTAATATACAATGTGCCGTAATTGTATCTCTTTCATATTAAAAAAAAACGAGCATGGTGGCTTAGCGGTTAGAGTGTCTGCCTCATGCACGGGAGGTCCTGTGGTCGAACCTTGACCGGGTCATACCAAAGATTTTTAAAATGGTACCTTCTGCCTTCGAGCCAGGCGCTCGCTTGGCATTTATAGAATGGACAAGGGGAAGTTAAATACACATAGTTACCAGAGGACTAGCCCCCCAAAATAGGCACTGCCTTATGTGCCAAATTGGCACGGGAAGAACTTTTTTCACTTTCAAAAGGCAAATTACTTTACAGGTACCAAATGAAATGGTAACTACATATAAGCAGCAGTCTATGGTCCGGACCATGGCTCGTTTAAATTATATATTACGACTCCACAGCAATTCTTACATCCAGGTCTCTTGCAGAAGGCACATTTAGTGTGAGAATGACTCCACTTGTACCAAGGAGTTGGTAGCCAGCATGTCTGCCCCCGATGGCTCCACATACAGCCTTAGTGCAGACACCAATGGGTTTAGAACTAGAACGCTGGGTGTAGAGACTCAACGTTTCAACCTGAAACAGGGGGAGAAAATATAATCATAATTGAATAAATTATATAACAAATACAATAAACAATAGTCATAATCCTATCACAATTAAATTCCCTGGCCTGGCAAATCCATGGTGAGATTATGTACGATTGCATTTGGGCTGAATATTTGTATTTATAGCTTGCATTTCTGCCTCGTATTGCTCCACACACAGCCTTAGTGCAGACGCCAATGGGTTTATGATCAGATCGCTGGGTGTAGAGACTCAACGTTTCAACCTCAGAAGGAAAAACAAGATCCAAATTCATAAAAAATCTTTTACCAGCAATACTCATCATATTTTGGCGGATACAAATTAAAATAAAAAGAAATACAATTTTAACAATATGCAAGATGCAAGCAACATTATAGGTCTACAAATAAAATGCAACATGTACATTTTGATTATCTTTGAGTCTTTTCAACCTGACATTGGAGATCAAATCAAACTTACACATGACATTTATAACTCAGTTACAGTTAACCAAAATTTACCAGGTATATTTTGCTGTTATTCATCAAGTTTATGAGCCAAGGAATAATATTTACACAAGCTACAAGCAATATTCAACAAGAAAACAACATATTATCACTTACATTTTCATTATCTCTTAGTATCTTCAACCTGCCATCAGAGATTAAATCAAACCAAAAAATTACATATGTGACCTTACACCACAAAACGACCGTTATGTCGCTGATATAGTTTCTATATTATTAGCTGAAATAGTCAAATTTGGTCAAAAGTATGAGATTCAGGATTTTTTTTTTCTGAATGAAGGTATCTTAATCTACCTTCTGTGAAATTTTGATCGTCAGATATCATGTTTAAGTTTTTTTTTTTTTCGAATAAAAATTATCAGATTAGAGCGCTTGAATGGACGCTGATCTTTGAAGTGGCCCGTTTCTCCCTTGTTTGAAAACTGCTTCAACCGTTTTCAAAATCTTTGGCGCTCATTTTCAGAGGGTTTGCCTTGTCTGAATATGACAAATTATATATCATGTTAAAGGTAATGAATTCTACTGTGATGTCATGTGAAAATCAGCATAATCATTTTCCCAGACTTATTGGTCGTTTTGTGGTGTAAGGTCACATATATAATTTACCTTTCAGTCACTCCTGCAAGCAATATACAACAAAGAAAAAACAATGTAAACAATACAAATCAACAAAAAAACACATGAACACTTACATTTCCATTATCTCTGAGCCTTCTTAACCTGACATCGTCTGAGATCTTGCCCCGCCTCAGCTTGGCCTTCAGCCAATCACAGACAGTCTGGTTGTCACGTGACTGAGTCGGCAGCGATGCGACCACCTTCCAGTATCGACACCTCCCCTTGTCCCCCTGCGTCCGTTGAAATGCATCATGGGAGTGCTGGAAGAAAGGCATTAGAAGGCATCTTGTTAACGATGACAACCATGTTAACTGGTCTCCAATTAGATGATAAATCATAATTATTGTATTCATTCAAATCTAATTGTAATCAAACATACATTTGGATACATACTCCAAATCAGTCTGATAATTTTCAATTAAAATGACAACACACATGAACTAATTTATCTGTTAACCAGTTCTGAAGATCTGCCAAGAACAAGAAGGGGACGGACATGCATCATAACGGACGGACAGACGGATTGACGGACAACCCCATAACAGCCACTTCATCGGTGGTGGCATACAAATATAATTACAACATTTTATTTCCATTACCAATACCTGCTGGAAGTTGTCCTGATGAATCATGGGAAGGTCTAGCGGTGCCCACGCCCTCTGTCGTTTGATGAGAGCCAGGTAGTGATGATGGAGAACGTGCTTGGCTAGTGACTCCCTCTCTGTTACAACACTGTCAATAAAAGAAATAAAGGTTGGATTAAGGGGCAAAGTTTAAAACATTCAAAACATCCAAATAAAATTTGGATAGAGCTCACCCCACCCACCCACCCCCCTATCCAAACTTTTTTTTTTTTTTTTTTTTTTTTTTTTGGGGGGGGGGGGGGGAAATCCATCTCCGTCATGGACAGAAAACTCAAATTATATACTCATGACTTTTCGATGACTACCTATCCAGACATTCCTTCCGGGTCCCAGCACTATTGTGGCAGGAGACGAGTAAAGTGCAGTTTTTGAAACTAAATCTTTATTATTATGGGGGGGTTTTCCAATTTTTTTTTTTTTTTTTATCCAAAATGGCCCTGCAACCATTTTTAAAAACTTTGTAAGACCCCTAAGCCTTTATGTGAATGCCCATGAGCCGTTGGAAGGAATGCTCCCCATGGTGTGGAGATGGTGCACACAATGTGTGCTGGTTTGCATTGTATCCTATGACCAGGGTAATAATAGTGTAAAGCACTTAGAGATGATATATTGTATAATATTAGTTGCTAATTAAAATCAAACTTATTATTATTATTATTATCAACATATACATTCGGAAAAAAGGCACCTAAAATTTGGGCAAAACATGTCATATTCAGACAAATGCCATTGCCATTGCCATGTAGCTCAGTGGTTAAAGGGACTTAGTAACATTGTCTAAATCCTCAAAATAAAATTTTAATTCTAGCGGTTCCCTCATACCTTGTTGTATTCGTATTAACAATAACATCATGGGACAGGTTTCGTTTTTTCAAATTTCCCTTTCGTTACAAAGATATGTATGATCAAAGTATTCAGATAAGAAAAACTCCGGGCCAGTTTTTCATCCCTGTACAAAGTGAATGCAGTGAGTTGGTGAATATCACCCAATATCACTTTGCATTTTCGCTCATTACTTGGCCATGCAATGTCCATTTGACTTGAAATTTTCACACAATACCCTGTGGACATATGAGATAACAGCACTATACATTGCATCAACCATTCATCACTTTTTGCACATGCCAACAAAGTTACTAGATCCCTTTAAGTACGAAAGAACGATACTGGGGCAAATGGCGTCAGCCCTCCCCATCTTGGCAAAAAAACTTTCAATAAATTAATTAAATTTTCCACCTGCGGCTGCCCTTTAGCCAATGGAAAAGTTGACACATGAAAGAATATACCACTCACCACTGGAGTGATAAGTTACATGTACTTAGTTTGTACATTTTTTGCTACATTAGATATACATGTAAATTCATTATAATTACTCAAAATTTAAAGTTCAGGCATATTTCATTATGTGGATAGATGACTTGACATGAATACTAGGAATCTATTTTCCAGAAAAGAGATAAAGGTGTAATGATCTTTCATTCAAAGGTGTATGAACAAACTCACGCGTCATACAATGTACACACAAAACTTACTCATAAGGTGTATTCAGGCAGAGCGGGAGGGCTTGACGCACTCCACCGGTCCCATCAAGCAAGGGCTCCCTAGTAGCCACGTCTTCCCTATTTGGCCACAGCAGTCTGAGCTGCTCCGCCTGGTCCTGGTTTGGCGGGCCAGCTGGGAACGTTTCTAGCGCTCGGCGGATCTTAGCCCTCTTGGACTGGACTCGTCTCCATCTAAGTATCAAAAGAAATTTTAAAAACTTTTGTATCAAATGGATTTCATTTTGTCATGGGAAATAAATTGGCGGGAAAGAGTGGGAGTGCTTGTCACGCTCCACTGGTCCCACAAAGCCAGGGCTCCCTAGCAGCCACGCCACAGCAATCTGAGCTGTTCTGCCTGGTCCTGGTTTGGCGGGCCAGCTGGGAATGTTTCTAGCGCTCGGCGGATCTTAGCCCTCTTGGACTGGACTCGTCTCCATCTAAGTATCAAAAGATATAGAACAACTTTTGTATCAAATATATTTAATTTTGTCATGGGAAATAAATTGGCGGGAAAGGGTGGGAGTGATTGTCACGCTCCACTGGTCCCACCAAGCGAGGACTCCCTAGCTGCAGCTGTGTCCTCCCTGTTGGCCAGAGTAATCTGAGCTGCTCCACCTGGTCCTGGTTTGGCGGGCCAGCTGGGAATGTTTCTAGTGCTCGGCGGATCTTAGCCCTCTTGGACTGGACTCGTCTCCATCTAAGTATCAAAAGAAATTTTTAAAACTTTTGTATCAAATGGATTTCATTTTGTCATGGGAAATAAAGTAGCGGGAAAGAGTGGGAGTGATTGTCAGGCTATACTGGTCCCACCAAGCGAGGGCTCCCTAGCGGTTGTATCCTCTTCTAGCGGTCGTCGGATCTTAGCCCTTTTGGACTGGACTCTTCTCCATCTAAATAATTGTGTTAATGGAACAGATAATGTTACCCAATGTTCCACAAGCTCTGGGTCATTTCTTTCTAGACTAAGGCCTATATTTTGAGTCCTGTGACCTTGACCATATGACCCCAATCTTTGATGGCTCCCTAAAAAACAGTCAGGTTCCAAGTTTGATTGAAATCTGACATTTAGTTTTTGAGATTTTGGCATTACAAGCTTTTTTGCATGCATGTATAATGAGTCCCGTGACCTTGACCTCAACCTCATGACCCCAAAATTTTATGGCTACGTTGACTCTTTATGATACATTCAGGTACCAAGTTTGATTGAAATCTGACATTCAGTTCTTGAAATTTTGCCATTACAAGCCATTTTCGCATACATATTGAGTCCTATGACCTTGACCTTTGACCTCATGAACCCCAAAATCTGATCAGATCATTGCCACCCCAAGATCTACACTAATACCAAGTTTGAATTTGATCCATCAACCAGTTCTTGAGATATCGCGAGAACGAGGCATTTTTGCATATATATTGAGTCCTGTGACCTTGACCTTTGACCTCATGACCCCTTAAATCTAATCAGATCATTGTCACCCCAATATGTACACTCATACTAAGTTTGAAATTGATCCGTCACCTGGTTCTTGAGATATCGCGAGAACGAAAGCGGGACGTACGTACGGACGGACGGACAACCCGAAAACATAATGCCTCCGGCCACTTCGTTGGCGGAGGCATAAAAATCTTGTTATAATGAGAAAAATAATTTGTAGCTTTCACATATCTTACACAACCTTCTGTTATTTACTGTTGGTTAGAAAAAAATTGAAAAGTATGTGTATAATAAATTATGTTCGTATTGTTTTAAGCTGACAGTCTGAAAGACAACTTAATCTTACTTTTGGAAACAGTTGCCAAGCTGTTTGAGGCTCATGGCTGCTGCAATGTCAGACAACTTCCTCTCTCTTTCAGCTCTTGCCATAGCGATGACCTCCCTGGATACAGAAGTGACCTCTGACCTCGTGACCTCTTCAAGTACTTCCTGTGCAACCACTGAACTGCATCGCTGGATAGCCTCGTGTCTGATCTGGGACTGATACAACCTGGAGAATGATCAAACAAAGAAGAAAAAAATTATATGTACATATAAATCTTGTCACTTAGAATCTTATATACAGTTAAAGTTAAAGTCCTTCCTGTGCCAATTTTGGCACATAAGGCGGCATCTATCTCTGATTCATTAGTCCTAGGCCACACGTCTACTAAATGTAGCGAAAGCTACAGAAGGGGGCCAGTCCTCTGGTAACTCGTGTGATTAACTTTTCCTTCTCCATTCTATAAATGCCGAGCGCCTGGCTAGAAGGCAGAAGGTACCTAGGGTTAGTAGGGTCTTCGGTATGACCCGGTCTGGGTTCGAACCCGGGACCTCCCGTGCATGAGGCGGACACTCTAACCGCTAAGCCACCATGCTCGGTTATATGCAGTAGTCTCCGCTTAACCCTAAAAAGACTGGTGGGGCTGATTTAGCCCCCCCCCTCCGCTATTTTCGTGATTACTTCGCAACGCTTAAATATTTTACGGTGCCACTTCATGACTTTTTTCCTTAGAGTCTTTTGATACCAAATTTGCGCACACCAGGTCAATGATCCACGTGTTATGTAACATTTTGTGATCGCGTGTCACAGAAAATTTGATTTTTTTTTTTTTTTTTTTTTTTTGATTTTTTTTTTAATAATTCTTCCATGTATATAACACACAGTTTTTATATGCACCTTTTATGTTGCAGTTTTACACCCATCTTTTCACAAGTAATGTAAGTTTTCCACTTTGGCATAAAACAATACAATATATAGAGACTAATACAAAGAAAAACAAAGAAAACAGAGAAAAGGATAAAAACAAAGAAAAAACATAGAAAATGGTAAAACTAAATCAATTTTCATGATTATCCTGTTGTTTTATCAGAGATTGGGTACATTTATATAATCTTAGCATGTATACTGCACCAGGAGCACAATTTTGTTTGATAAGAATCACCAAATATTTTTTTTAATGCAAAAAATACGAAAAAAATACAATTTTCGCATAATTAATTAGCTCTAATTAGCATATTATAATTGAAACCAAAAATTAAACTATGCAATATTGTAGAGCTCATGGACATCTATCACCATGCCAAATTTGGAGTCGATCGGAGTTTCGATTGCCGAGAAAACTACAAAAACTACAAAAAAAATCAATTTTTGCATAATTAATTAGCTCTAATTAGCATATTCTAATAAAAAATTAAAAAATTTACTTCGCAATATTGTAGACCTTATGGACATCTATCACGATGCCAAATTTGGAGTCGATCAGAGCTTCGGTTGCCGAGATCTTACTTAGGGGGGGGGCCCTTTTAGCCCCCCCCCCCCCAGTTTTTTTAAGGTTCAAAATACCCCAGTCTTTTTAGGGTTAATCGGGGAAGCATTTGCAAGGTATATATTACCCCTTTAACGGGTGTACCCAATTAAGAAGTGACAATTTCTTTAAGCAACATAAGAAATGCTTAGTCAAATTATTCACATTTATCAGGAGTAGCCCCTTTAAATGGTACCCCATTAAGCGAGGACCACTGAATTTATATAAAAAGAGACATAAATAGAATTTATTTATCTGGATGAAATGTTTGTTTGCTTGTTTTTGAAATGTAAACCCTTGAAAACAAGACCTCATTTCAGTCTCCACTTCATGAATAAGACTAGAGAGTGGTTAGCAACCAACCTGATTTCTTGCCGCATGATGACTTTCAAACTCTCCTCTACAACTTCTTCCACGATGTCTTCACTCAGCTGTTGTGCTGCCTGACTAAGACGGGCACTCTGTTCGCGTTCTCTCTTCCACCTTTCCTCAGCTAGCCTCCTGGAATAAGCAAGATTAGATATATTCAAGCCTTTGCAGATCATTTCAATTTGAATTTTAAACATTATTCAACTTTGTGCACTATAAGAACATTAAAGGGATAGTTGAGTTTTGGTAAAGAGAGTACAGTTTTGGTCAAACTGAATTTTAGTAACCAAAACCTGCACCATTACATTACAAACTAATAGTTATAATTCCAACATGCTCGAAAGGAATACAAAAAGTGAAAAGCCTGTTATCATTCAAAAAGAGCCGTTAAAACTCAAGAGGGCGCTCTCTAATGACTCATTTGTTTCAACCATTTTAAATAAAAATATTGTGCATGTTATGTTTTGTTAAAGTAGTGATGAGATAGAGAGATAATCAACAACTATTTAAAAACCTCTTTTGTAAATTTTTGAAAAGACGAAGCATTTTTAAAAAAATTTAACGGCTGGTTCAAAATTATTACAAATGGTTATGTTTATGGATATTTCAGCCATTTCTGAACCGATTTTGATCAAATAAAATTTATTCTGTCATTGAATTTGTATGCTCTTTCAAATTTGACAGTTTTTCATTATCTCACAAAAAAACGATTTTGTGTAGCGCCCTCTATACCAAAACTCAACTATCCCTTTAAAAGCATACCTAAAAGTATACAGCAAGATAGAATGTGGAAGTTTGAGGTATACATGCTTTGCAGATAATTAAAATTTCAATTTCAATAGCAAATCTTGTATTAATCACTAAAGAACATTAAAAACGTAATGTTTAAAGCAAGATAGGAAGTGAAAGTTATGTATGTTTTTTTTGTTTTGTTTTTTAAGTGCTTTGTATCATTTTTTGGCAAAAACAGTATATAAATGAAGTTATTATTATCATTATTATTATCATTCCAATTTCAATTTCATCTTCAATTTCAAATTTATTCAACTTTCTTCATAAAAAAAAAAAGCATGAAAAGCATGACACTTGGAAGGATGGGACATCGTACAAGTTTTAGTTCGCAGTCATGGCTACCTTTCCTCCTCTTTTCTCGCCGCCTCCCGGTAGCGCTCCTCTTCCACGGTTTCCGTGGCAACCAGCCGGCTGAGGTGCTGCACCTCCTCGGTCACCAGCTGGTCCAGTACGAGTGGACAGGCCTGAATCACTTTCAGAGTGTCGATAAACCAGACCGCTAGCTGCTTGACCATCCCGTCAATCACCTCCAGAAATAGTTCTTTCGTCACATCTTTGATCGCCTGAAAAAAGAAGAGAAGTTTTTTGCAAAATGAACAAAAGTATTGATAAGTTTATCAAGTGTCTGATATACATTTTCAAAGCATCAACACACTTGACTGCAAGCTGCCTGACCATAACCATCATTCACCTCCAGAAAGTGTTCTTTCGTCACATCTTTGATCGCCTGAAAAAATAAGAGAAGTTTTTTTGCAAAAAGAACAAAAGTATTGATAAGTTTATAAAGTGTCTGATAGACATTTTCAAAGCATCAACACACTTGACTGCAAGCTGCCTGACCATACCATCCATCATTCACCTCCAGAAAGTGTTCTTTCGTCACATCTTTGATCGCCTGAAAAAATAAGAGAAGTTTTTTTGCAAAAAGAACAAAAGTATTGATGAGTTTATAAAGTGTCTGATATACATTTTCAAAGCATCAACACACTTGACTGCAAGCTGCCTGACCATACCATCATTCACCTCCAGAAAGTGTTCTTTCGTCACATCTTTGATCACCTGAAAAAATAAGAGAAGTTTTTTGCAAAAAGAACAAAAGTATTGATAAGTTTATAAAGTGTCTGATAAACATTTTCAAAGCATCAACACACTTGACTGCAAGCTGCCTGACCATACCATCATTCACCTCCAGAAAGTGTTCTTTTGTCATGTCTTTGATCACCTGAATTGCTGAGATATTTATTTAAGGAATTTTTTGTTGAAGAATTTGATATCATTCAAGATCTTACAAATCAATATTCAATATTTGTTATGTATTGCGAGTCTTATTCATTCTATAACCACCATCAATTTATTATAATTATTTAATCGCAGCGCACATCATGGCCTGACATACAGACTCACTAAACAAGCTTGACTGTTAGCTGCTGGAACATTGTACCAGTTACTTCAGAGAAATATTCTTTATACTATATCCTTGATCACCTATCAAAAGTAACAGTAGAATTTTTGATAAGTTTACAAAAAGCCTATTAATATGAAACCCCATAGAGTACCGAAGTAGTGTCGTCACATGCTTTTGTTATGGCATAGTAATGGTTCTAAACAACTTTTCCTTTCATACTGGCATTAGGTAGTGGGTTGGAGACGGACGATTGCCTTCTTAGCAACCGCTAGATCACCAATTCATGACTTGCCTGACATTGTTTCGAACCATCACTCATGGCAATGAATAGCTCTGACGTCACACTTCGGTACTCTATATCTCAACAATGTTTATAAGTATACTACACAGTACACGCAATTCGACCACATTTAAAGATAATTCTTACCTCATTGGTAATTCTTGATCTGTCTTCCTCTGTTTGTAGAGGTGGTATACTAACAGCTGGTTGTGAGACAGAATCCTATGTAGATCACTCCTCTTGGTACATTTCAATATTTTCTATACTCACTATCGTGTTTAATTTATACCATGCACTTTTAATTAGTCATTGTTTTTCATTAGTGTTTCATTGACCTCATTTGTTATTCTTGACCCGTGTTTGTTGAGGTGGAATGCTAACGGCTGGTTGTTTCACTAATTCCTGGATTTGCACTCTCCTTTTGGCATAATTAAATATTGTCTAGTCACACAAATTGCCTTAAATTAAAATACTGATGTAAATTGTATGGTTTAAAGAGAGATATTTACCTCATTTGTTATTCTTGATCTGTCTTCCTCAGTTTGTTGGGGTGGTGTTTGTTGAGGCGGTGTTTGTTGAGGCGGTGTTTGTTGAGGCGGTGTTTGTTGAGGCAGTGTTTGTTGTTGAGGTGGAACGCTAACAGCTGGCTGTTTCACTGATTCCTGGAGAGGCCTTTGCATCACCTCTACTTGTTGGACTGGTACAGGGCTAGGTCTCCGCTCAGGTCTCCTCTCAACCGGCTTAACAGCACCTGATAATAATAAGAAGATAAAACATATTTGTTTAACTCCTCTTTGAAAAACAAGCCTCAGTAAAAAGCTATTAAGAAAGGGGGGGGGGGTTAAAATATTAATAGTGGCTTTTGCACCACTTCTACCTGTTGGACTGGTACAGGGCTTGGTCTCCGCTCAGGTCTCCTTTCAACCGGCTTAACAGCACCTAATAATAATACGAAGATAATACATATTTGTTTAACTCCTCTTTTAAAAACAAGCCTCAGTAACAGTTATTAAGAAAGGGGGGGGGGGGGTAAAATATTAATAGTGGCTTTTGCACCACTTCTACCTGGTGGGCTATTACAGGGCACTGTTTCTACTCAGGTCTCCTCTTGACCGACTTAGGGGGACCAGTTGTGAACAAATTAAATAATATAAGCAAACTAATAATATACCAACACGTATTTCTATTGCATCATGTGAAACATTTTAAAAAGTAATTTGCAAGAAAATCTAACCTGTTTTGGATGTTCGGTTTATAAGATGTCCTTCTTCATCAAAGCTGGAGAGGGGGATGTGAGGCGGCATCAATGGAAGGGGTCCTCCATTCACAACCTGTAGACAAAATGCATCACAAATTAATCAAGTATGAATTTAGTGTAAGGGGAAAGGGGCCAATTTGATTTAGCCCCTCACCATCACCATCACCACCATCATCATCAACACCATCACCATCACCATCACTATCATCACCATCACCATCACCGCTATCATCACCATCACCGCTATCATCACCATCACCATCATCACCATCACAACCATTACCATCACCACCACCATCATCATCATCATCATCATCATCATCATCATCATCATCATCATCATCATCATCATCATCATCATCATCATTATCATCATCACCACCATCACCATCACCATCATCACCATCACCACCACCACCATCATCACCATCGCCACCACCACCATCATCACCATCACAAACATTACCATTACCATCACCATCACCATCACCATCACCATCATCAACATCACCACCACCACCATCATCATCATCACCATCACCATCACCACCACCATCACCATCACCATCATCAACATCAGCACCACCACCATCATCATTACCACCACCACCATCACCATCACAACCATTACCATCACTACCACCATCATCATCATCATCACCACCACCATCACCATCACCATCACCATCACCATCACCATCACCATCACCATCACCATCACCATCACCATCACCATCACTATCATCACCATCATCATCACCACAACCATCATCACCACCGACATCACTACCACCATCACCATCACCACCACCACCATCATCACCATCACAACCATTACCATCACCACCACTACCACCATCACCACCACTACCACCATCACCATCATCATCATCATCACCACCACCATCATCACCATCACCATCACCATCACCATCACCATCACCATCACCATCACCATCACCATCACCATCACCATCACCATCACCATCACCATCACTATCATCACCATCACCATCACCACCATCACAATCATTACCATCACCACCACTACCACCATCACCACCACTACCACCTTCATCATCATCACCACCACCATCATCACCATCATCACGAGGACGACACCCACCACCACCACCACCACCACCACCACCACCATCGCCACCAACACCATCATCACCATCATAACCACCACCACCATTACCACCATCACCATCATCACCGCAACCACCACCATCACCATCACTACCACCACCACCATTATCACAACCACCACCACCACTATCATCATCACCACCATCACCACCACCACCATCACAACCACCATCTTCTTCTCCACCACCACCATTCACCATCATCATTATCATAAACTAACCTCTCCCACCGATCTATTGTTCTTCGCCTCGATAACAGAGGGCGCTCTTTGAGGCAGGAGAGCCTCCTCAGGGTAGAAGAACCCCGTCCTGCTGAACTGAATAGCTCCCTCTGTTGACGCCAGACCATGAGACTCACAGAAGTAGGAAGCCTACATATGACAATAGTGAAAGGAACATAACACTTTAGTAAACAAACAATTAAAAACTTTGAAATGTCCAAAAAAAATACATGACAAATTATTGGAAGTAAACCCTCTTTAAATGTTTACATTTGTATAGTATGTGCTTTTGACAAATTGGACTAACTGTCTATGATCATTATTTATCCCAATAATACAAATCATACATTGGATTGAATGCTTGTAATTTTACCCTTGAAGCTATGCTTAGTTATTTTATATCTTGATATGAATAGAAACTTGTGAACCTTGATTTTGGCATTTTCATGCACAAACAAAAATTTCATATCATAAAAAAAGACATATTTCGTCCTCAAATATTCATGGATAGTGCATAGAAATGTTCACTATGTCTTAAATAAAAGAGAGTGTCCGCCTTTTGCAAGCCAAATTTCAAAACTTGTGACGTTATAGTCTTATGTGAAAGAAAATGTCATTTAACAGCTTGCCTGAAAAGATAGGGCTGGAAATCTCCTTTTCGTGGAGTTATAGACCTCAAAATAATAAAAGCGACGTAACGTTGTTTATAATGCACTACGAGTCTTCGCCCGTGCACAATTTCGCTCACGATAGCTGCCGGCGCATCGCAGGGAGCCCCCATGGCTGTGCGTGTACCGCGCACAGATTGTGATCCAACAACGGCGTAAGCAAATGGGCAATTCCAAGCAAACATTGACATAAGCACCCATTTTTCAAATTCGTCGAATCATAACATATTTGGTATCAAATTAAAGCTTAAAGATTAAACTATTAAAAAATGCATTTTGATCAAAAAAAATTTTGTCGTAAACTATTATTTCATAGGAATTAATTAGCATAAATTAATTTTCAATTATTTTCACAAAATATACTTGTAAATATTAAGCTTAAAAGAGCTGCAAAAATAGGTTTTCATAAAATTTTCTTTCAGTGTTGGTAAGAACATTACTTCAATTTATCCGATAAATATCTATTTCGGCATTTTCGCTCTTTGTTCTGCTTCAGTGACCGTTTCATTTATAGTCATCTATATGTCACGCTGTTACCCTAAAAACAGGTATTTTTAATATTTCTGGAAAAATATGAATGGGAATGAAATTATTTTTTGTTTCTTCTTCATTCACCCATAGGGCTATATTATGGATGCTAAATAGCAGCATTATCTTTTACCACTAATTAATCTAAGCAACATCAATTTGGTCACGCTGTTACTTTTTGGGTAACAGCGTGACGCAACCTACCTTTTTTTTGCAATATCTCAAGAATCGTTGGATGGATTCTGTTCAAACTTTGTACAAGACATGTATTCAGAGGTATGGATTATCTGATACATTTTGGGGCCATGAGGTCAAAGGTCAAAGGTCACAGCTAATTAATATGCAAAAATATATTATTCTTAAGATATTTCAAGAATCCTTGAAGGATGACATGATAATTAATACTGGTATGCATTCAGTGAAGTAGATGACCTGATTATAGAATTTGGTCATGGGGTCAAAGGTCAACAGGTCAAATTATTGTAGTTTATTTTTTATCTCACAAAAAAATGCCAGAATTAATGTTAGAAAGAGTACTGTAGATAAAAGAAAATTCTATGAAATGTTTGGAGCACAGGTCAAAGGTCACTCGGATAATTACCAATTCAAACACAAAAACTTACTGACATTGAAATCATGTTACATGAAACTAATCACTTGTAGATATGCACTGTGCCACATAAAATTAAACATTTGTATGCTAATTTGAGAAATAAGGTCAAAGGTGTAATATTTCATTGTTGCAATTAAGTTTGTATTTTGGTTTTGATATTTGATGGTTCCTCAAACTAAATTCTGAAAAAGATAAGAATTTCAGTTATGTCCAAAAACATTTTTGATCAATAGAGGGCGCTAGGCTGCAAATTTGTGTCATGCGAACGATCATTTCAGAGCTTCTGGGTTATATTACCCATTCATCTAGTTCTGTATAGATTCTGGATGACTACATCAAAATTATATAATCTTATTCATCTCATCAATATCTCCCATATATATAACATGTACAATTCAGAGGTCACGCTGTTACCGTCACGCTGTTACCGTGCACAGATACGTTTATGATATCATATTTACTATGAACATTGGATTTTTTCTACATTTTTATTTGGATGTTCTAGCTTGATGTCTAGTACAAAGAATCAATGTGACAAAATTGCAAAATGTTCCTGTAGTTCACAGAGTTTGCTTACTTTCTTACCATGTAAGAAACCCATGTCTTTTTGCCGTCACGCTGTTACCGCAGATATTGATATTCATAATTCATAATTTAGTGGCAATTTTGATTTTCTTTCCTATTGTAAATAATTGGTAGGATAGTGGTAACAGATGCATATCAAAATTTGGTTCTGGACATTTTTATTTTGTGAGTTATTTAGACTTTCATCGTGAGAAAAACCCTCCGACCGTCACGCTGTTACCTTGGAATTGCCCAAATACTAAACAAAATAACTAAGACTCATAAAACTGACTATGTAATTGTTTATTCTTCATTTTCCAGACCTTTTTCGTGGCATACCTTTAAAATGTCGGCTTCACAATACCTTTACAAGAATAAGTACAATATTGTTGTAATATTATGCTAAATCAGTTATTGGCCGATATATAGTTCAATAGAGGGATGATTTCTACACATTCGTTTTTCATTCGTACAGGGTTGTTCGATCTGAAATTGTATGTGTGTGTTACATTCATCCTCATCCGTCTACTGGAAACTGTTCAGACGATTTGTAAAAGGCGGACACTCACTTTAATATTGTAACAAAAAATCAGCTCACTACAACCGCTCATATGAAACAAGTTGAATATTTTGAATTTTCTCATATAGCTTTTGTATTCCATGAAAACTACATGGGATGGACAAAAAGAAATATTAACAAGGGTCATCACCTGATCCTCATCTTCGAATGCCAGCAGGTGCACCAGTTCACCGGTAGGGAAAGACGAGGTCCTCTTGGGTGTAGTGAAGGCTTTGTTCATGGTATCCAAGGCATCGGAACGGCACTGCAAGAAGTAGCGGTGCAGCATGCACGCATGCATGAACGGTGCTGACCTGAAAATTAAGATTAAAATCAAATTACTTATTTGAATTTCTTTCTTTAGACACTGCAAGAATAAGCAGTGCAGGATGCACGCATGCATGAACTGCGCTGACCTGAAAATGAAGATTAAAATGATTTGCCATTTTCATAATTTTATAGTAATGTGGTTTTTATAATATTCATAATGTTCATAATTTTATATGTTAAATATTTTGTATATGTTTTGTATTTTTATTTTTTTGGACCGAGCATGGTGGCTTAGCGGTTAGAGTGTCCGTCTCATGCACGGGAGGTCCCGGGTTCGAACCCAGACCGGGTCATACCAAAGACTAAAAATGGTACCTTCTGCCTTCAAGCCAGGCACTCTGCATTTATAGAATGGAGAAGGGGAAGTTAATCACACAAGTTACGAGATGACTAGCCCCCTTCTGTAGCTTCCGCTACATTTAGTAGACGTGTGTCTTAGGGCTAATGAATCGGAGATGGGCGCCGCTTTATGTGCCAAAATTGGCACAGGAAGGACTCTTTTTTTTTTTAACTAACTTTGTATTTTTGAACAAAAAAAATTCCCATTCTGTATCGACTTGTGCAATCTAATTTACAACTAGTTTAATACCTGATGAGTTTGAAGAACCTGCAGTAGTTGTTCCTGCTGAACGCTGAAGACACCTTGAGTGCAAACACGACAGCCTCGGAATTCCTCACTTCAGGTCGGTACTGCTGTACCTCTCTGCAAATAAACAGCAATAGAAAGACTTAAGTTTATCAATGCAGAACAAAAGAATTATTAAATACAAACAGATTTATCTTTAAAATATGTACAATCCTCTTGGTGCAACAAGATAACCTATACGGTTTTATGCGTACTGTAGCAAGACCAATGACACTAATACACCCCCACAACCACCACCACCACCCTTGAGACCAACAGGACCTCATATCTAGCCATTGAGTATTATAATCTAGTGTACCTTGTATATCTGCCCAACTTTGTTTTCCCCTTCAACCCCCAATCACACAAAATATGGATAATAAAAAAAGAAATACATCACACTATCACGATAATTATGTTGTCCGGCCGCTTCGTTGCGGAGGCATACAAAACCGCTATTCAAACTGCTGACCACTGACATACCTCAATATATCTCCCCCCGTGAGATTGAGTAGGACCTCGTACGCTCTGAACTCGGCTTCGTTGGGGCAGAAGACGCCCTCGCTTGCCAGGTCGTGGTAGAACTGCTTGAGACTCTGCAGGCACTTGGTCAGGTTCTCGTTGTTGATCTTGGGGTCAAAGGTCATCAGGTCCTCCTCGCACAGCCGGTACGAGCAGTAGATGTGGAACCTGTTCAAATGTGAACCAGAATGGAGATTCGATGATTACAATTATAGATACATGTATATGGCACAAGTATATGTACTAAGTTTCAAAGCTTTGTTACTTTTGAAGCAATATTATTATCCAGGGGGTGTTTAACAAAGATCCTAAGTTGAACTTAACTCTAAGTTGGACTTTTATTATATGGAAAACTGTTAGTTTCTTTGAATTTTTGTTTTAAAGTTATCTTAAAATTCAAATCATTAATATTTCCTATTATTGAAGATATTTCATGTTCTTGATGTAACATATATGAAAAGTCTCAAATACTTGCATTTTTGCTTTTGAAAATGTTTTAGTCCAAGGCTACAAATGGCCTACTATACGTTTTAAGTCCAACTTAGAGTTAAGTTTGACTTAGGATCTTTGTGAAACAACCCCTGGACCCATATTCATAAAGCCACACAAGCTTAGTTCCAACATTAGTTTATTTTGAATGGTAGGGCTAAAGTAAGCATTACAAAGTTTACTTAGTCACTAACTATGGTTATCTAGGTAAGCATTTATTACCTACTTTAGTTAATCCTAGTTGGCAACTTAAAGGATCTCTTCTTGCATACGAATCCCTATCATCTAAAAGAGACTTGTTTATATCGTTTTGAGTATATGCCCTGGTTTCAGCTGACCTGCCATAGCCATAGGTAGGGTGTATTTAAATAGGGTGTATAAATAGGGTGTATAAATAGGGTGTATAAATAGGGTGTATAAATAGGGTGTATAAATAGGGTGTATAAACAGGGTGTATAAATAGGATGTATAAATAGGGTGTATAAATAGGGTGTATAACTAGGGTGTATAAATAGGGTGTATAAATAGGGTGTATAAATAGGGTGTATAAATAGGGTGTATAAATAGGGTGTATAAATAGGGTGTATAGATAGAGTGCATAAATAGGGTGCATAAATAGGGTGTATCAGGTATTTCAAGTTATTTGCTACCCCTGAATTGAGAGAGACAACTCAATACGTGAACATGCAGTACGACGGGATTCAAACCCATAACCAGTTTATCACGAGTAACCACATCAAACTGCTAGACTTAAAGGGATAGTTGAGTTCTGGTAAGGAGAGTACAGTTTTGGTGAAACTGAATTTTAGTAACCAAAACCTGCATCATTACATTACAAACTAATAGTTATAACTAGAAAGGAACACAAAATTACAAATGACGTAGTAAAAATCATGTTATGATTCAAAAAGAGCCGTTACAACGTAAGAGGGTGCTCTCTAAACACTCATCGGTTTCAACCATTTTGAATAAAAT
Organism: Echinarachnius parma; assembly: GCA_037951105.1. Classification (NCBI taxonomy): domain Eukaryota; kingdom Metazoa; phylum Echinodermata; class Echinoidea; order Clypeasteroida; family Echinarachniidae; genus Echinarachnius; species Echinarachnius parma. Next base: position 31,678 of record JBAMJV010002991.1, on the reverse strand, counting down.
ATTGTGCATGTGATGCTTTGTTGAAATAGTGATTAGATAGAGAAATAACCAACAACTATTTAAATACCTATTTTGTAACTTTTTGAAAAGAGGAAGTATTTTTTTGAATTTTAAATGGCTGGTTCAAAATTCTCTATTTATTACAAATTGTTATATTTATGGATATTTCAGCCGTCTCTGAACCGATTTTGATCAAACAAAGATGATTTTATTATTTAAATATTATGCTCTTTCAAATTTTACACTCAGTTTTTCATTACCTCACAAAAAAAATAAGTAGTCTAGCGCCCTCTCTACCAAAACTCAACTATCCCTTTAACTATAAAACTCATGAAACTTATTTTTGGACCATTTTGAGTCCAATGCCCATCAGTTTTCTTTTTCCATACTGCAACTTGTCCTGCAATCTCCTGGCCAATACTGCGAGTGATGTTTAACAGGTTTTTTAAAACTGTTCCAACGATTTCCAGCAATCAGCCCAAAATAATCTTTTTGTATTTTTAAGTAGCTCTAACATTTATAAGCAAGATACGTCCATGCGCCAACTAATACCTTGTACACTTCTCCATGATGTTGACCGCAATAGTCCCACACAGCTGCTGCTGCGTTACCTCCTTGCAAATGCTACTAGTGCGGTCCAACAAAATCCAGCAATCGGCCAAAAGTAGTCTTTTTTATATAGCCCTTTTTTTATTAGTAGCACCAACATAAACAAGATACATCCATGCGCCAACTAATACCTTGTACACTTCTCCATGATGTTGACCGCAATAGTCCCACACAGCTGCTGCTGCGTTACCTCCTTACGGATGCTACGTGTGCGGTTCCAGAGGAAGTCGAACCAGTCGGACCAGCTGCGGCCGTCGCCCCCGACACCAGAGGGCTCCCTGTTCATGATTTCGGCCATTAAATAGTTCATCGTCATGTCCAGCACTCGAGGCTCGCGGAGCTCCGAAGGCAGCGGCTCTTCCTGTTATGGAAAAGGGGAAGATAATTCAAAAAAAGCTGTCTTCTAATCGTTGCAATATCCAAGATGTTGAAGTGTATCTTCAAGATAATTGTGACCGGCTATAGCAAAACCCGGCACTTGTCGGTAAAAATCAAAATGTAGAATTTTCACACCATTACAAAGGTCTCATCACAAGCTTTCATTTGATGCTTTGTTCTAACTAATTGGTGAATAATTGGCGAAGAATATGTTTGTTTCAATTTTACATTCATAGGTCTATTACACACCTTGTGTGAACTTAAAATGCCCATTTCTTCAAAACATGAATTACCGACAAGTGCGGGGTTTTGCTATAGCGGGTCAGGTCACAATTTATAGTTTTCAGTGCAAACACTAAAATTATTGTTTTTTTAAATGTTTTTATTTTTGTTTCGATCATTCATGATATTTTTTATTATGAAGGAGATTTCATGTTATTGATGAAAAATTATAGTAATTTTGCTTATAGCTAGTTATGTTTTCCTGGGCTACAAATGGCCTACCATAATTTTAAGATAAAGTTAAAATCTTTGTGAAGTGTGAACACCACTCTGAAATAGACAACTATGCTTCTGTTCTTCCCGCAAGTAATTAGTTAAATCTGGGTCTGTTACTGTAAATGTTGTTATTTTCGCGCGATTAAAATTTTGCGGCCGGTCGTAAGACCCTCATCAAAATTATTATTATATTATATTATAGTAAATGAAAATCAAAACAATTGCATATTCGCAGGTTTTAATGTTCGCGGATGCCGACTTCAGCGCGAAATCCGCGAAAATTAAAGCACAGCGAATATTACCACGTTTACACTACCTGATCTGCGGAAGACCTGCTGTACTCCTTGACTGCTCTATGGTGGCACACGGATGGGTTCTCCCCCTGAAGCAGAAAAGAAGAAGAAAAAAAAAACAGATGCATTAATATTGCACAATATTTGATTTGATTTGATTTGATTAAACTATTTGACAATTATTGAAAACAAAAAATTAAACAATAAGATTATGATGATATCTTTTACTTTTTATTTATAAACATATTGTAGATGATGTAAATATTCCTACCTACAACATGTACTTCCCAAAAGAGGGTCAGAACATACTGAGTGAAAATATTAACAAATTCTGTACTTTCGTGCAATACCACAAATGCTTGATTAAATACCACAAATGCTTGATTTAAAAAAAAAAGTATTTTTTTTAAAGAATGAACATCAATTAACATGTTACCTTCTCCACCTTCTCGGTCCCTGGAACCATCTCATAGGGACTAAGTCTTCTTTGGTTCTCCCTCATATAGCGCTCTTTCTCAGGGCACATGTCCAGAGACGCTCCGACCATCTTCTTAGCAGTGGCGAGGTCACTCTGCTTAGTCATGCCTGGAACAAAAACAAGGATGAAAATAAGCATGAGTTGAACAACTGCATGTGGGTGATGTTCAAGAAGTTGGAAAGGATAACTTGGACATTTTAAGCTGCTACCAGAAATTGAAGTATTTTAGAACAACTGCCCCCTTTCTCTGGGCACATGTACTGAGATGCTCCAACCATCTTCTTGGCAGTGGCAAGGTCACTCTGCTTAGTCATGCCTGGAACAAAAAAAGAAGAATAAGAATGAGTCGTAGTTCTGCATAAGTGAGAAGATTAAAGAGAATTACATCATGCATAGGACACTATGAATATGACAGCCAAATTGGGAAAGACAATGCCAGAAATTTGATTGAGGAAGAATTTCCCTCTTGCACGGGGCATTAACATTGTTTTTTTGTACAATCAAATTATCAAAGTTTGTCAGTTTTCGTTTTTCAAATAATTTTTATCGTGAGATCATCTCGACAAACAGCAGCAATAGTCGCACCACCTCTTTTCTACTCATATCATTACAATGCCTTGTATTTGTTTCTGGAAATTTTGCTTGGAACTATTCTATTCCAGAAAGCAAATTTGGACATTTACAGAGGGCAATTATAATTGTGCAAACTTGCTAATAATCATATAGCTGTACTCAACCTTTTGAATAAACTACCTCTGATCCTCAGCAACCAAGCTTCATCCAATCTTTTTAAAGAACGGCTGAAAATCACCTCATTCAATAATGTGGACTTACAGCGCTTTTTAACATTCTAGATGGAAATTGCGCTACATAAATGCATTAGTATTATTATTATTAAGGACTTGTTTGTTTATTTTCATTTCAAATCAGATTCATGTAATGATCTGTATGGAGATAATTGTAACATTACTCATAAGCCTACACGTTAATTTTGTTTTTCTCTACTGGCCCATTTGTTAATCTTACTTGTCTGCTTACCTCTAGATGACCCGCAATGAATTACATTTTTCTCTCGTAATTGACCAATAATTAAGATGCCAGATCGAGCCACCAAACTAAACCATTTATGAAATTTCACTAGCCAGACAACAATTTTTACTTATTAATAAAAATAATAATAATTCATATTTATATAGCGCATTTCCAATTTAAAAAATTATCAATGCGCTTTACAACCTCTCCAATAACCTACAACAAAAATAAAAATGACTTCAAATTTCTTTTACAAATATCTAATGTTGGGGACAATCTTAAATCTGCTGGCAAGCTGTTCCAAACTGTAGGGCCAGCAAAATAAAAACTATGCTCTCCACCCTTCAAATTTGTTCTTGGGACCATTAACATTGAAGTACTTGCTTGGGTAATCGAGATGTGCTAGTGTCAAGCCCTGTATTACTACTTACCTTTCCTTATCTGCTTGTCCCTGTCCTCCAGTGCTTCATATCTCTCGTTCGCTGAGTTGTAAGTCCTTGTGCTGTAACCTACAACTGGATTAACAAAAAATATATAACTCAAATTATGATTTGATGAAACCATCCAAATTGTCAATGAGTAAAACCTTGTAAAGGGATCTAGTGACTTTGTTGACATGGTGCAAACACGAAGGGTTGATAAAATTAGTATTTCTGTAATTTCAAATTTCCACCGAGTGATGTGTGCAAACTCCATGGTTAATGAATGTCATATGACCGAGTCATGAGCAAAAATGCAAAGTGATATTTGCTAACTCATTGCACTAACTTTTACACAGTGGAGAATGTCAAATCAAAATATGATGAGGTATACCACGAGTTCTAAGTAATTTTGACAATAACTGGTACATCACTAGAAATATGACTAGAATTATGATATATGTTTTAAATATCCTATATTCATTTTGTTTTGTTATCTCTAACTGTAAAGGACTTTTTTCTTCTTTTTTTTCTTTTTTGTAGTGAAGTATGTACTTTTTGGTTGTTTTGATTTTGCATGGGTATGTATATGGGATAGGATAGGATAAGGAACCCTTCCTTCCTACCTATCCCAAACACTATCATATATGATTATTTTCATTTGTATACCATTTTGTACCTCATTTTGCATCTGTATATTTTAAATGTATATGGGCAACTCGAGCGTCACGGACATTACAAACAGACAGTATTTTCATGACTTTCCAATGCCACTACTAATAAATACCTCTACCTAATGTCTAACTTTCATTTTGATTACAAAGCAATAGCCTGGTTAAGTATGCAAAAAAAGTTTCAGAACATTTATCCAATTCGTTACTGAGTAATTCTGCAAAATGTGCGCCGTCACGGACATTACATTTTTTGGACATGACTTTTTGCATCCATATACATCTTTGCACAAATCTGTGAGTTCTGAGACCTCACAAAGGTGATTTAGGTATTCAATAGACAAGGCAATGATGAATTGAATCCAAGTTGGATTTTGCGAAACGGGCCAGGTATATGTGATCTAGACAACAAAACGTTGCGTCACGGACATTACATTTTTTAGCGTCACGGACATTACAGTTTGTCCGGAGGATTTGATTAATTAAAAATATACTTTAGAGCACTAAAAAAAATGAAATTTTAATCTGAAAAGGTACTTTGATTATCAGTCATCAAATTTGGTGCCTTAAATAATAAAAATACCAGAAAATTTGGAAAATATCAGGATTTTCCTGAAATTTGCACAGGGTAGTCCCATGTGTGGAGTTTCATGTATGGTTTCCATTTCTCCTATAATGATACACCCGAGAATTAAAAAAATCATGTGAACTGAAAGATATAATCATAGGATCATGTTGTATGGAAAAATAATCCAGAAAAAATCAATAGGATTTGAAATAGAGCCAATTGTTTTTTTGAGTTCATGTCCACTTTTTCGTGGAATTGCCCATATATTGTATGATTAGTGTTGAATAAAATTTGAAATTGAAATTATCACTATGATGTGGTAAACAGGATAAGTTTGGGTTCACTAGTGGTTATGAAACAATATAAAAGTATGAGCACAAAAACTGTCCCCATCATGCGCACTGAAATTCAAACCAGAAACACGCAGAGGCCACTCAACCTGATCCGACTGGGTTTTAAGTCAGATCAGGTTGGGTGTGCATTGCCTAATGACTTTAAATTTGCCAGTCGGGAGCCAGTTGGAAGTCAATAAGGGCTGATTCAACATGTTAAACAATCAGCACCGACTGATCAGGGGGGTTTTGTATAAAGAGTTGCGAATAACTGCAAAGTTGCGCACTTGAGCCAATCAGAATTGCGCATTTAGGCAAATTTTCTGCCTTGCGATTAAACGCAACTTAACAATTAATCGCAACTCTTTGTGCAACACCCCTCAGGCCCAATTGTAGCCTTACCAAAAACTAGTCGGATAGTCTGTTCTGTGTTTATTTTACAATCTATGAGAATGAATTATCATTATAATTATTACTACTAAATCATAAATCATTATTCAAGCGCTGCCTAATGAACATGCAAATCTGTATTCATACCCTTTTATCTCTCGTAGCTTTCCCTGCCTTCCAAATTACTTACCCGTTAATACCGGAGCTGGTGACAGTGCCCTCTTTGTCTGCTGTGAGACAGGCTCTGCCTTGACCTGCATGACTGGAGCTGGAGGGGTGTTCTCATCTGCAAACAAATCAAACAACATTGAGAATTTTAAATATTAACCCATTGGCTAAGGGAAAATGGGACTTTCAATATTGATGAGCATATAGCTTCATCATATTTTGTTTTCTTAAACCCATTTAATATGCAAATATCTATCCTTGTAAATTTGTACATATGATTATACTGAGAAATAAATAGTTTGTATTTGTTAATTTTTTGATTTTTTATTTCAGTGGCGTTTCTCTGTCAGTGGTTGAAACACTGTTTTCCACAGAGGCCCTGAAATAATGATATCTGTTTTTTATTCAAACAAAATCAGGATTCTCTCTCAAGGTTTTCTTTTTCGTTAGTAATTATACAAGAATATAAATGCAAAATATGTCTTCCATACCTTGTCTGCTGCTGGATCGTTCCTTAGACTTATCCCTCTGTCCCCAGAATACGTTGACTGCTTTGTTGCCGGGAGCCAAGCTCTTTTTGTTCAAACCAAATCTTTTGGATCCCTTTTTTTAGGGTGTTCATAAATAAAGGTTTTCTTTTTGTTATGATAATTATAAAACAATATGAATGGAAAATATGTCTTCCATAGTCCATACCTTGTCTGCTGCTTGGTCGTTCCTTTGTCCTGTCCCTCTGTCCCCAGAATACGTTGACTGTTTCTTTGCCGGGGGCCAAGCTCTTTTTGTTCAAACCAAATCTTTTGGATCCCTTTTTTAGGGTGTTCATGAATAAAGGTTTTCTTTTTGTTATGATAATTATAAAAGAATATTGTCAAGAAAAATGCATCATCCATACCTTGTCTGCTGCTCGATTTTTCCTTTGACTTGTCCCTCTGTCCCCAGAAGATGGTGACTGCTTCGGTGCCGGGGGCCAAGCTCTTTTTGTTCAAACCAAATCTTTTGGATCCCTTTTTTAGGGTGTTCATGAATAAAGGTTTTCTTTTTGTTATGATAATTATAAAAGAATATTGTCAGGAAAAATGCATCATCCATACCTTGTCTGCTGCTCGATCGTTCCTTTGACTTGTCCCTCTGTCCCCAGAAGATGGTGACTGTTTCATTGCCAGGGGCCGATCTCTTTTTGTTCAAACCAAATTTTTTGGATCCCTTTTTTACGGTGTTCATGAATAAAGGTTTTCTTTTTGTTATGATAATTATAAAAGAATATTGAGAAAAATGCATCATCCATACCTTGCCTGCTGCTCGATCGTTCCTTTGACTTGTCCCTTTGTCCCCAGAAGATGGTGACTGCCTCGGTGCCGGGGGCCAGCATCTTAACCGTTTTCTTTGCCTTAGCTGCAGGTTCCTAGCAAATCAAACAAAAACCAAACATTTATCCACAAAGTTTAACACACCTTTTTTTGCAGTATTTTTACAGTAAAAAGTACCCTGAAATCCCCGTCTTCAAAATTTGGTTCAATTTTAGTATTTTTTTAAAAAGGTTATTTTTAGTGATAGGAGCCAACCTCTTTAGGACTCTTTTATTTGCCGTTGAACTTCGTCAATTTAAAACGCATCCTTTTCAAACCTTACTAAATATTAAGTTAACACTCTGCTATTTATTTCTACAAATTTAATACTACTCCCTTGTTACCTGTTTTTTTTCTTCTTTTCTTCTTTTTGATATTATGAATTTTACATACTTTTCTTACTTTTGCCATTTTTGCTTAATATATTTTGCTCTTTTTAAACATACACATGAATCCGTTCAAAAGAACATTACTAGCAACATTTTCACAGATATCATGTGGTAAACCATAAGTTTGATCAGGGAAGAGTGATATTTTGAATAGTAAAAAAGTTTACTCATGATATAAAATTTTTGGGCCAGTAAATGTTTCTTTCGGGTCACCAGAAAAAGGGGAAGAAATTTTTCACTGGCAAAAACGGTAAGCGTGGAGCCCTGCATTATGGGAGGTGTTTCTACATGCATAAAATGTCAGACTGAGTTGACTCACATGCTCTTCAAAGTAGATGGTGGCCATAGTTTTCCTGGGGTTGACAGAAACTCGTTTCAATCGGCCAAACTTCTCAAAGAACTCTGAGAGGTAGATTCGATTGTTGAGATCATCCGGCACATCCTTGCAGATGATGGTCGTTAGCGACTTGATATCACTCTTGCTGGCAAATGTAGCTGGCAGCTTCTGAACTCTCGAAGGCTCTGGCAAAATCAAACAATATTGACAAAATACAAATAAAATTCACTATGTCAAAATGTTACTACATCAGCCAAACTATTCAATGACTAGATGCGTTAAATCTGATTACCAAGCTCAATTTATATGATATTGCCATATTTTGATCAGATGGATTTAGAGCATTTAATTGTTTTAAATAAACTTGTCTGTAGCTTGTGAGAAACTCAGCAGGACTTTGTGAAGGGAAACATTTCATAACCATCATGGAACATGGTTCAGACAAAGAAATTTGAAAAAAAATTACCGTAAAACTCCGTGTATAAGGCGCACTTTTTTCCGTCGGAAAAAATTTCAAAGTCGGGGGTGCGTCTTATACACAGGTACAGCAAAAAAAAAAAAAATTACAAATTTTTTTTTTTTTTTTTTTTTTTGGTCACCCTGTAGTCATGTTCAATGTGTATTACACTGGTCTATAAGGCATGACAAGAGCTTGATGTGAGGGGAACATTTATCAACATATACCTTTTTCCTACATACAAATGATAGTGGTTAGTATTAGTAAAACAAAATACAAGTTTTGTAAGCAGTTACACTGCAACTAATTGATTATTCAATGTTCATGAGTAGCTGCATTCATTTAATATTCAATTTTCTAACCAGCGGTCATACATTTTTCTCATTAAAAAACAGTTATTAATGAATTTAGCATTTTGCATATTTAATGAGCATTGCTATCTAATGAAAACATGAATATTCATGAGCAGAAGTTTTATTTTTTTATTTTTATTTTTTTTTATTATTTTTTTTTTTTTAGAAAGTTGGGGGTGCGCCTTATACACGGGTGCGCCTTATACACCGAGTTTTACGGTACTCAATTCAATTCAATTCAGTTGATTGATATCTTTATAAGGCACAATGTATACAAAGAAAATGTGTACAAGAAACCACAATAAAAAGCCAATGGCTTGGGAAAGCAGCGATTCCCTACATAATAATGGTATTTTTTATTTTTATTCAACAAAATGTCACATTCACAGCTACAAGCTGAATTGCAGTGTCATTTGCAACAATATTTACAAACATGGAAATAACATTAATGAACTCACGAGGTATAAAGAAACCTTAATATATTATATACAATAATTAGAGAAATAAATCATAATATACCTGAATAGTATCACAAATTAGGCATGAATACTAACAAAAGACAGTAAATTATATTATTATTTTGTATATCAATTAATCAATAATTAAGTGATTACAAAAATCAATAGGCATCATGTATCAATTTATATTTCCTAATGCAAATTTTATATTTTAAGATAACATTAAAACCATTATGACTGCTGTAACATTTACTGGGCTAGTAAATGTTACAGCAGTCATAATGGTTTTACATAACTACTAATGATAATGAATATTAATACAGTAATTTACACTAATTCAAAATCAATCAATTTTTTAGTTATAACATTCTTGAATATGAAAAAGAAGAAGTTCACTGACCTATGCTGGACATCACGTCATCCCTGCGTCTCTTCGGCGGTTCCCTGCCCCTTACACCACTGGCTTCCTCCAGTGCTCTTCCAAACAGGCCCGCCCTCTTCGCCGGAGCCCTGCCCTGTATGCTCTCCCTCTCCACCCTCTCCTCACCCTTCACCCTCGCTTCCCTCTTGGGCTCCTTCTTCACAACGAGAGGTGCAGAACCAAAGGTCTCCAGGTCGGAGATGTCCGACTCAAACGGGTCGTCGAAGGACGTCAGCTGGCGACGTCTCTCTGGAATGACTTCCCGCTTCAGGGGACTCCTGGAGGAGGAACCACCAGGATCCTGGAACATTTTGGCGGCACTGCTGTCCTTGCGAGGCGAACCCCTATCAAATGGAGCTGAGCCCTTGGAAGTTGTGCCGCTTCCAAATGTTGCCACCTTCCCAAAGAGACTAGTGCTCCCTGTTGTTTCCTGAGCATCACTATCTCGCGGTGAGAGCCTCCCAAAGACTCCTGAGCTGCCTTGTCTGGCTTCTCCCTTAGGGGGCTCCCTAGATACAACGAGCCTGCTTTCGTCTTGACGGTCTCGCGATTCGATAGCGCGGCCAGTACCCGCATCATCGGTGCCTCCCGAACCGACGGTGATCTTCAGGCCCGTTGAAGACTTCTCAGGCAAGCCCTGCCCGAAAATGGAGGTCTTTGACCCACTTCCCGCTCCAAAGACACTTGAGGCTGATGATTGGAAAGGGTTAGCTGACACTGACGCGCTGGACTGTTTGAAGAGGTCAGAGGATGTTGCTCCAAAAGGGGATGATGACTGGGAGGGGAAGACCGGCGACGCTTGCTTTTCGCTCGAGCTACTCATACTCTGCGCAAAGAGATTGGGGGACGACTTGGTGGACATCTCAGAAGAGAGACTGCTGCTTGGATTGCTGAACAGACCCCCGCTTGTTGCACTTGCTGAGGAAGTAGCAGCTGGGGCGAGGGCAATGCCAGGATTGTTTAAAGGACTGATGAACCGCTTTCCATCATCTAGATAAAGAATTATTTGGAAAGCATCATGAATTAATGTTGTATTGCGCACTTGCAGTCTTGAACGTATGATTTCATTTAATTATCAATTTTCAAATTGTTAATTGTCGATAGACTATGTCAATAAATCATAAAATAGTAAAGTAAGAACCAGTAAGTATCATCTATCATTAAATGTAACATTTCCTTTCAAATATATTTTTCTTGCCCAACAAGGCAACCACTTGTTAAAATATTTGTCAGGGTTTTCTTAGAACAATTAACATTCCATAATGTAACTGTTTTACTTTGTTTAAGGAAATCAAAAGCTTGTTTGGAGCAGTGGGGTTACTGCAATTGGATAAGTCTGAATACTCTTTTCATGGAACAAATTTAATTTACAAGTCTAAGGACCCGATAACCAACATTCATGCTACACACATAATTTTTTAGGAGAACAGTGAAGACAGACAATGAATGCCATAGTTGTGGTGCAGCAGTGAGTGCTACCCATGCATTGTCTATGAATTACCTATGACACACAACAGTATGGCAGGGCTCCACACTCACCTTTTTTGTCAGTGGCCCGGTTGGGCCAGTGAAATAATTTCTTCCCCTTTTCTGGTGGCCCGAAAGAAAACTTTACTGGCCCCAAAATGTTATTTCATGATTAAACTTTTTACTATTCAAAATATCACTCTTTCCTGAACAAACATGTGATAATAGATGAAGTATGACATGGAAGAAATCAAGATTTGTCTAATTTTGTCAACGTCGATTTGAAAATCTGCTTGCACGATCGGGCCACGAAAATATGACTTTTATACATTTTTGCTGGCCCGAAGTGCAATTTTGTCTTCGCATTTACACGCGCACGAATTCGCACATCCGCGCAGCGCACAGGGGCTAATTAATCAATTGCGACTTCAAATTCTCATGGTTAGTGTGGACCCAAAATAAAGAGCATAATACCCATTGCCATGAAAATAATGTAAAAACAAAAAACAAAAAACAAAATGTCAAGGAAACAGTTTTACGTATAAAAATCTATCAGCTTTGCGATCCTCGATCGCCCACCTACTCTTATAATGCCAGGATGTCAATCATCTATGGGATCCCCCTTTACCATGATGGAATTGTCACTTATTAGCCTACTCAGGAGTGGACATATCAGAATCAGATCACAGAAATACACATTTTGACAATTTGGCCAGTTTTTGCACACACGTCAACAAAGGACAATGCTAACCCTTTAGATACCCCCCAAAAAACAATAATGATAGCAATAACATTATTGTGCATCCTGCAGTGACCACTATAAAAAATAATTAAATATACAATTAAAATTAAAATTAAATAAAATAAAATAGAAAAACGTTTATTGCGCTTATCACCAAAAATAAACAAACCAAAAAACATCTGTCATATAAGATTTGTCTAATTTTGTCAACGTCGATTTGAAAATCTGCTTGCACGATCAGGCCACGAAAATATGACTTTTATACATTTTTGCTGGCCCAAAGTGCAATTTCACTGGCCCTGGGCCAGCGGGCCAGTGCGAGTGTCGAGCTTTGAGTATGGTAATGTGTGTGGTTCTAACCTCTCTTTCCTCTCTGACCCTGATGAAGGGGTCCTTGCTCCTCATCACCGCGCTGCCTTTTCTCCGCACTCCTTCGTCTCCTGCCTCCTTCGAGCACGCCAGCCGACTGTCTCCCTCTCACCGACTGGCGATTTTGCTGGGCATTGCTCAGGCGCCGCACAGCCTCCCGTTTCTATGACATGAAAGGAAAAGTAATTCATTGTTATTTAACAATCAACATCACCAAGTCAAAAACATTCTATCTTTTAATTTCTTCATAATCTCTTTCCTTATTCAAGCACACCAGCTGATTTTCTCTCTCTCACAGACTGGCCAGGTTGTTGGGCCAGGTTGTTGGGCATGGCTCAGCGGCAGTACAGCCTCACGTTTTTGTGATCATTCAATATAAAAAGAAATTACATTTACTGAACTTGAAAACATAAGAATCTAAACCACCATCAGTCCTTGATCTCGTCCCTGGTTCAAACATGCCAGGAGAATGGTTAGAGCTCTCAATCGCACAGACTGGCAAGATTACTGGGCATGGCTCAGCCTCCGCACAGCCTCAAGTTTCTACGATATGAAAGGAAAATAAATGCGTGGTAATTAATAAGATAGTGAAGATTTTGATTCATCCAGGAAAATGTACATGAAGTTGAAAATTGAATCTAAGCAACTGGACATAATATTTGTGGAGTAGAACAGTTTTGCAACAGTATCTCGAGGACTAGGTTGCTTCTTCAGCTAAACTGGCTTGGGTAGAGAAGATTACTGGTGAAAAGCTGTTGAAATCACTGAGCTGAGTAAACCTCTATTGAACAAAATTATTAAGATAGGTTGCGAAACTGTTCTACTTCACAAATAGCAAGTCCAGTTGCTTAGATTCAATTTTCAACTTCATAAATTAGTTGTACTTTTAGTTTTAACATCAGCTCAGCTTAGTTAAAACCTAAATGTTCCCTGATTGAAGCACAACAGACAACTGTCTCCCTGGGCCTTGATCTCACACATTTGTGAGATTGCTGGGAATGGCTCAGCCACCACACAGCCTCATGTTTCAGAAATCAATATGAATGAGAAATATAAATATATATTATTGTGATTTAAAAATTATTAGCATGATTAGGGCACACAAGGGAGCAGAGCTATGCTGCACTGTGCGGGAACAATGTGGGCCAGTACAAAAAAAGTTTGTCAAAATTTCACGCAAATTTCTAATCTTAAATTCAGCAAAATCGATCATAACTGGCCCTAAAAATGATACAAGTATTTAATTTGAACTTACCAAAATGGTCCAAATTATTCTTCAAATGTCGAAAAAAAGGACAAATCTGCAGTTTTGGAAAATCAAAAACCTGAGTCCTGCTCAGGAGTGATCCGTCTCGGAGGTGTTGCTGCTATCTGGATGACCGTCATGTATTTCCCGCAAGCTTCCCACACCACGCGTGATACCGTATCCGAATTCTGACACGGCGTATCCGAATTCTGATACGTGCATATCCGAAATCGGATACGGCGGGCATGCTTGCAGATCGCGAGTTCGCTTGTTTTGGACAATAATAAGCGGCCTCCGCACGTTGCGGGCGGGCTTTCTTTGTTTACGATGGGACATCGAGCAGGAAGAGACAAAATGGAACTTATATGACGATTTTTGTAAGTATAACTTATCATTTTGAAAATGAAATTTTGTACAATAAATCATAAAATCAGCTTCAATCTAGGTATGGATTTGTTGACTATAGATAGGCTGTTCTTTTCTCTATGTTTGTAGTTCAAATTGTGTCCCATAGATTTTACCACTCTGGGCAGTAAATGGTCCTAAGTATCAGGACCATTTACAATACATTGACAGATGTGGATTAGGGGTGACTTCGAACATAACTTTACTAATAATACAATTTATAATGATATCAATCCAAAACTTATCAAAACATCTAAATAATTGTTGAAGACAATAGTAATCTACACACCACGGCAAATCACATCATTATACTGATATAGAATAGTCACATCTACAAAGTAAATGGTTCACTCAGGTGAACCATTTGCACGCAATATATGCTAATGCGCTGGAGATAACAATACCGGCCATTCGTACACTGTTGCCGTTCAACAGTTGACCGCCGTGTTTTAGGACGCATCGGTAAGGAAAACAGACGGGAAATAATCATTTTATTTCTACATTTTGCGGTCTTCAAAACAACAAAGTCGCTAGTCGGTAATTATTATCAAAGTATATGAATTGTGGATCACATAAACAAAAGTTTTTTTGCATTTGCTGGTAAATTGAGGGAGAAATCAGCCGACAAAAAAAATTGTTTCCGTTGGATAGTGGAGCGGGCGGAAGAGGTTGATCTCCGCACAACGCTATTGTAATGAACCTATGTGTGGATATAGTCTAGAAAAATAACACAGTGACAACGTTTAATATACACCATTAGCAAACACAAACATAATTTCGAACGTGTGGGACAGTACTTTATCTTGGCTCCCTAACGGCTATAAACTTCAATCTGTCTACATTTTCTTAATTGTCCTACTGATCATACCTTCTTTTGACTGTAGCTACCTCGGCTGCTCATTGTAAATGTCCCTAATCATTGATCCTGAATAAGATAGGTGAAAAAATGTTCAAATCCTGATCCGAAATCCAATCCAAGCTCTCTCGCTCGAGTCTCAGATCGATTCTCTCATTTTGTCTCCGCATTCACACGCGCACGAATTCGCACATCCGCGCGCAGGGGCTAATTAATCAATTCCGACTTCAGATTCTCACGGTTAGTGTTGACCCAAAATAAAGAGCATAATACCCGTTGCCATGCAAATAATGTAAAAACAAAAAACAAAATGTCAAGGAAACAGTTTTACGTATAAAAATCTATCAGCTTTGCGATCCTCGATCGCCCACCTACTCTTGTAATGCCAGGATGTCAATCATCTATGGGATCCCATGATGGAATTGAATTATTACTATTAGCCTACTCAGTGAGTGGACATATCAGAATCAGATCACAGAAATACACATTTTGACAATTTGGCCAGTTTTTGCACACACGTCAACAAAGGACAATGCTAACCCTTTATACACCCCCCCCCCCCCCCCCCCCAAAAAAAACAAACAAACAAACAAACAAACAAAAACAAAAAACAATTATGATAGCAATAACATTATTGTGCATCCTGCAGTGACCACTATACAAAAAAATACAATTAAAATTAAAATTAAATAAAATAGAAAAAACGTTTAATGCACTTATCACCAAAAATAAACAAACCAAAAAACATCTGTCATATAAGCATGCATATAAATACAAAAAAATACAATTAAAATTAAAATTAAATAAAATAGCAAAAACGTTTAATGCGCTTATCACCAAAAATAAACAAACCAAAAAACATCTGTCATATAATCATGCATATAATTATATTGTATAATAAGTATCGATATGCAGGTCTGTTTTTATGAGGGAGATGAGACGATAATTAATCCACCTGATTGACCTGAAGTTTCTTCACGCATCGACACAGCTGTGATCGGCATGATTCCCAAGTGCCCGCAAGTTTCTGAAAAGGGGAAACATTCTAGATATGAGTTGGACGACGGTGGTTATCGTTAAAGGGCATCATTCCCCATTCTATCCACGGTCCTTCGATCATTTCGATCATTCAAAGATGCAAGGTATATAAGCTTTACATTCATCCATTAACTTCAAAAGAATTTTCCAAAAGTGATTATTGAGACTTCAATCATCTGCTGCTAAAGTGTATTATTATTAAAGGGCATGCAATGAAACCCAAGCAAAATGTTGCTTTCATAGTCTTGAAGAGATTAAGAAGAATAATCTCTGAAAGTTAGAGCATAATCGGGTAAGAAACAAGACAACTACGGCTCTTTGAAGATGTCCATTTAGTCCTATGGGGAACTCAAATTGGCAACGCACTCTGATAAGTGTGTGGACAACTCCCCATATGTTTTGTACACAAATGTTCCTATTTTTACAGTTTTCTTCATAGTCACATTTTTCCATTCCCCCAACTCATGATATGTTATGTATAAAAGTATTCTAAAAAACATATGTTGAACTCGAACGAAGGGTAAACATAAATTTTGAGAAAATTGAACAAAACTGAAATGTTGTGTACAAAATATATGTCCACAACTTTGCCAGAGTTCGTTGCCAATTTGAGTCACTCAAATAAATACATGGCTCTTCAAAGAGCCATAGTTTTCTTATTTCTTGACCGATTGTGCTCAACTTTTCAGAGATTCATTATATATAGTGTCTTATACTTGCATACAACAATTTGTCTGGATTTCATTGTCCTTTAAGTCCGACTAATACCCCAGTCACAACAACAAACTGATCCATACCGACACCAAACCGAGATGCCCCCAATACTTTGCCCGAAACAAAATATTACGGGGGATATCTGTGTAAATTGTTTTTGTAAAAATAAAGAAATACATAAGGTGCCCCCCCCCCCCCCCCCGCAGCATGCTTTGCCCCGACCAACGCACTCATATAGAGGAAAGTGTATATCGAAACGATCGCAACGCAATAAGCATTTTTGTGCTTAATATTCAATTAGCCCATTTTACCCATTCTGATTGAAAAAATAAAACGTGATAATCTCATTCAAATCCTCGTGTCTAAAAGTATTGACATTCTAGCATGGTCTTTAATTTGTTCGCCCCCATGTATTACGTGATGCCCCTCTAAGAACACCCGGGTCAGAATTGACCCGGAAAAGAGTCCGTTGGGGCCAAACTCCGTTCCGAGTCATTTTTTGACCCGGAATGGAGTGTGGCCCCAACGGACTCTTTTCCGGGTCAGTCTGACCCGGGTGTTTTTAGATCCGACTGATAGTATGAACATGATTGAAAAACATTATTATTGATCTCTTAATTTCTGACCTATGATATGTACCATAAACGTACGCTATTCATTCTTATTCGAAATCGATGCAAAACGCGTGTGATTTCGAGGAGAATATAACTGTAAATGAGGCATTAGTATATAGCATATAGTATATTTGACTTTTAATTAAATGTTTTGCACAATAATTTGCAACATCGATAGGCCTATCTTGGCCTTTGACATGACAATTAGAGAACATTAAAAACTAGATCAATTATGCAAAACTTGCGCTATTTGTTGTGAATGTGTATATGTGACATTGGGGTGGATACAATATTCTTTCCGGTTTATTATTCAAAATATTACAAGCTTCGCTTCAAAATGTCGATGACGGTGGCTCCTCCTAATAGCCCGGTCACATATCAACGGATTGCGTAAACGGACGTCAAACGGAGAGCTAAATTTTCGTTCCTTGTCCCGTGATGTACGTTTCATCACCGGATAATTTAATTTCGCAAATTGTCTATTCGTTCCCGCTATCCGTTGATATCTGACAGGGCCATCATCATCATCATCATCATCTGTACGGAAGGATAGGTTGTGTCCTGTAGTTCTTCCGGTCGTTGCATATAGGTTGGGTTGGTGCGGCTGAATTTGTACTATACTATAATATAATAACTGCATTTGGGTGTTGCGTGTGAGGCGGACTTCAGTGCAAATTGAATCTTTCTTCCCACCAAAATTGGTCCAATTTTCTTTTAAAAACGTCAACTGATGGTGCAGCAATAACATCTTCGGGGAGGTTATTCCAATCATTTATTATCCTTAGACTAAACAAGTTTAGTCTGATGTTTAGCCGGCATCTTGGGTGAAATAGCTTCAGTGTGTGGCCCCTCGTAGACGGGTAGTCGTTACGAGTAAAGAAATGATCTGACGCTACATTATCAAGGCTGCGTAGAATTCTGAATACCTGGATCATGTCGCCTCGCCTTCGTCTGTAGAAGAGCGAATGAAGGTCCAGTGCTCGAAGTCTTTCCTCGTAAGTGAGATGTCTAATTTCATGTACCGATTTGGTCGCTCTTCTCTGAACTCTTTCTATTTTATCGATGTCTCCGATGAACTGTGGGTGCCACGCTGACTGTCCATATTCGAGAAGAGGGCGGACTAATGATGTGATTAGAACCGTAATTGTGAACTTGTCAATGTGTGAAAATGTTCGTTTGATTAGACCAAGGGTACGATAGCCTTTGTTCACTTGAACTGCGATGTGCTTCTGAAAGGTGAGGTTGCTATCGATGATGATTCCAAGGTCTGTTTCCTCCGAGGTTTGGTGCAGAGGCGACTGTCCCATTAAGTAGTCTTGGTTAATGTTCCTTCTTCCAAGATGAAGCACTTTACATTTTGTGTCGTTGAAAGATAGCTGCCATGTTCTTGACCACTCGAGTGCTTTGTTAAGGTCAGCTTGTAATAATGATGTTTCGTCCTCAGTATATATGCTGTGCCGTATATCTTGGAGTCGTCAGCATATAGGAGCACGAGACTGTCGATTATTTTGGGTAAGTCATTAATGAAGAGAAGGAACATGACTGGACCCAGCACACTCCCCTGCGGTATTCCACTCTGCACTTCTGTCCAGGTTGATTTGCTATCATTGATTGCAACACGCTGCTGTCTGTGCGTTAGAAAGTTTTTCAACCAGGTGAGGAGCGAGCCGTCTATTCCATATGCCTTGACCTTCTGCATCAGCCGGCGATGGGGAACAGCATCGAACGCTTTACGGAAGTCTCCCAGATAACAGGTAGACGTTATTCTAACGTTAGAATATGGTTGTTTTGGTTGATTTTTGGTTACCATTGCTGTTACAACGTTGTAGTAACGTTACATATCTGTTAGCTTTGGTGCATAGTTAACGGTTAAAATACCAACGTTGTGGTGACGTTATATTTTCGTTACCTTTGGTGCTTAATATAACGGTTAAGACTGACAAACGTAGGAGTAACGTTATATTTTGGTTAGCTTTGGTGCTTGAATTAACGGTTAAAAGACAAACGTTGCTGTAAATTTATATTTTGGTTAGATTTGTTGTTTAATTTAGCGGTTAAAAGAAAAACGTTGTGGTAACGTTATTAAGTAATTAGCTTTTGTGTTTAATTTAATGGTTAAAAGACCAACGTTGTTGTCAAGTTATATTTTGGTTAGCCTTGGTGTTTAATTGAATGGTTAAAATATCAACGTTGTAGTTATGTTATGCATTGGATAGCTTTTGTGTTTTATTAAATGGTTAAAAGACAAACATTGTAGTAACGTTATTATATTGATTAGTTCTGGTGTAATAGTTAACGGATAAAAGACAAACGTTATAATAATGTTATGTATTGATTAGCTCTGGTGTTAAATTTAACGGTTAGTGTAACGTATAACGTAACGTTATCAAGTAAACGTTGGCATAATGTTAATAGTTAGTTATCATGTTATTGCGTAAATGTTAACGTTACAATAACGTATAATCAATGAGCAAACTAACCATAATGTAACGATATCCAATTAATGTTGGCATAACGTTCATAATCATATTTAGTTATCATGTTACCTTAAAGGTCAACGTTACAATAACGTAAAAACAATGAGCAAACTAACCATAATGTAACGTTATCTAGTAAACGTTGGCATAATGTTCATATATTTAGTTATCATGTTATTGCGTAAATGTTAACGTTACAATAACGTTAAAACAATGAACAAACTAACCATAATGTAACGTTATCCAATTAATGTTGGCATAACGTTCATATTTAGTTATCATGTTAACGTAAAGGTCAACGTTACAATAACGTAAAAACAATGAGCAAACTAACCATAATGTAACGTCATCTATAAACGTTGGCATAATGTTCATATTTAGTTATCATGTTATTGCGTAAATGTTAACGTTACAATAACGTTAAATCAATGAGCAAACTAACCATAATGTAACGTTATCCAATTAATGTTGGCATAACGTTCATATTTAGTTATCATGTTAACGTAAAGGTCAACGTTACGATAGCGTAAAAATAATGAGCAAACTAACCATAATGTAACGTTATCTAGTAAACGTTGGCATAATGTTCATATCTAGTTATCATGTTATTGCGTAAATGTTAACGTTACAATAACGTTAAAACAATGAGCAAACTAACCATAATGTAACGTTATCCAATTAATGTTGGCATAACGTTCATATTTAGTTATCATGTCACCGTAAAGGTCAACGTTACAATAACGTAAAAACAATGAGCAAACTAACCATAATGTAACGTTATCTAGTAAACGTTGGCATAATGTTCATATCTAGTTATCATGTTATTGCGTAAATGTTAACGTTACAATAACGTTAAAACAATGAGCAAACTAACCATAATGTAACGTTATCCAATTAAGGTTGGCATAACGTTCATATTTAGTTATCATGTTACCGTAAAGGTCAACGTTACAATAACGTAAAAACAATGAGCAAACTAACCATAATGTAACGTTATCTAGTAAACGTTGGCATAATGTTCATATTTAGTTATCATGTTATTGCGTTAATGTTAACGTTACAATAACGTTAAAACAATGAGCAAATTAACCATAATGTAACGTTATCCAATTAATGTTGGCATAACGTTCATATTTAGTTATCATGTTACCGTAACGGTCAACGTTACAATAACGTAAAAACAATGAGCAAACTAACCATAATGTAACGTTATCTAGTAAACGTTGGCATAATGTTCATATTTAGTTATCCAGTTATTGCGTAAATGTTAACGTTACAATAACGTAAAATCAATGAGCAAACTAACCATAATGTAACGTTATCCAATTAATGTTGGCATAACGTTCATATTTAGTTATCATGTTGACGTAAAGGCCAACGTTACAATAACGTAAAAAACAATGAGCAAACTAACCATAATGTAACGTTATCTAGTAAACGTTGGCATAATGTTCATATTTAGTTATCATGTTATTGCGTAAATGTTAACGTTACAATAACGTTAAAACAATGAGCAAACTAACCATAATGTAACGTTATCCAATTAATG
Organism: Echinarachnius parma; assembly: GCA_037951105.1. Classification (NCBI taxonomy): domain Eukaryota; kingdom Metazoa; phylum Echinodermata; class Echinoidea; order Clypeasteroida; family Echinarachniidae; genus Echinarachnius; species Echinarachnius parma. Next base: position 10,601 of record JBAMJV010002991.1, on the reverse strand, counting down.
TTGGCATAACGTTCATATTTAGTTATCATGTTACCGTAAAGGTCAACGTTACAATAACGTAAAAACAATGAGCAAACTAACCATAATGTAACGTTATCTAGTAAACGTTGGCATAATGTTCATATCTAGTTATCATGTTATTGCGTAAATGTTAACGTTACAATAACGTTAAAACAATGAGCAAACTAACCATAATGTAACGTTATCCAATTAATGTTGGCATAACGTTCATATTTAGTTATCATGTTACCGTAAAGGTCAACGTTACAATAACGTAAAAACAATGAGCAAACTAACCATAATGTAACGTTATCTAGTAAACGTTGGCATAATGTTCATATTTAGTTATCATGTTATTGCGTTAATGTTAACGTTACAATAACGTTAAAACAATGAGCAAATTAACCATAATGTAACGTTATCCAATTAATGTTGGCATAACGTTCATATTTAGTTATCATGTTACCGTAACGGTCAACGTTACAATAACGTAAAAACAATGAGCAAACTAACCATAATGTAACGTTATCTAGTAAACGTTGGCATAATGTTCATATTTAGTTATCCAGTTATTGCGTAAATGTTAACGTTACAATAACGTAAAATCAATGAGCAAACTAACCATAATGTAACGTTATCCAATTAATGTTGGCATAACGTTCATATTTAGTTATCATGTTGACGTAAAGGTCAACGTTACAATAACGTAAAAACAATGAGCAAACTAACCATAATGTAACGTTATCTAGTAAACGTTGGCATAATGTTCATATTTAGTTATCATGTTATTGCGTAAATGTTAACGTTACAATAACGTTAAAACAATGAGCAAACTAACCATAATGTAACGTTATCCAATTAATGTTGGCATAACGTTCATATTTAGTTATCATGTTACCGTAAAGGTCAACGTTACAATAACGTAAAAACAATGAGCAAACTAACCATAATGTAACGTTATCTAGTAAACGTTGGCATAATGTTCATATCTAGTTATCATGTTATTGCGTAAATGTTAACGTTACAATAACGTTAAAACAATGAGCAAACTAACCATAATGTAACGTTATCCAATTAATGTTGGCATAACGTTCATATTTAGTTATCATGTTACCGTAAAGGTCAACGTTACAATAACGTAAAAACAATGAGCAAACTAACCATAATGTAACGTTATCTAGTAAACGTTGGCATAATGTTCATATTTAGTTATCATGTTATTGCGTAAATGTTAACGTTACAATAACGTTAAAACAATGAGCAAATTAACCATAATGTAACGTTATCCAATTAATGTTGGCATAACGTTCATATTTAGTTATCATGTTACCGTAAAGGTCAACGTTACAATAACGTAAAAACAATGAGCAAACTAACCATAATGTAACGTTATCTAGTAAACGTTGGCATAATGTTCATATTTAGTTATCCAGTTATTGCGTAAATGTTAACGTTACAATAACGTAAAATCAATGAGCAAACTAACCATAATGTAACGTTATCCAATTAATGTTGGCATAACGTTCATATTTAGTTATCATGTTGACGTAAAGGTCAACGTTACAATAACGTTAAAACAATGAGCAAACTAACCATAATGTAACGTTATCCAATTAATGTTGGCATAATGTTCATATTTAGTTATCATGTTATTGCGTACATGTTAACATTACAATAACGTAGAATCAATGAGCAAACTAACCATAATGTAACGTTATATATAATATAACTCCACCATGCTCGAAAGGTATACAGGATTACAAACGACTAAGTAAAAAGCCTGTTATCAATCAAAAAGAGCCATTAAAACACAAAAGGACGCTTTTTAAAAAGGCATTGGTTTCAACCATTTTTCATACATAATTATGCATGTGATGATTTATTGATATAATGATTAAATAACGAGATAATCAACAACTATTTAAAAAACGCTTTTGAACATTTTTGAAAAAGTGCAAGCATTTTTTTTTTTTTTTTTTAAATCATCTAATTATTTGGGCCCCAAATAATTATAAGATCAGATATATTTATTGATATTTCAGCCGTTTCTGGGTCAATTTTGATCATATAAAGTTTATTCTGCCATTAAAATTGCATGTTCTCTCAAATTCGACACTCAGTTTTTCATTACCTCACAACAAAATTGTGATGTGCAGAGCCCTCTCTACCCAAACTAAACTACCCGTTTACAATAACGTAAACGCAATGAGCAAACAAACCATAATGTAAACATGGTAAATACAATATATTGTAAACGGCATGCCGAATGGTAACGTTACATAAATGTTTTTTTTCTTTTTTTTTTCGGTGGACATTTAAGTGGTTTAATAAAAAATCTAAAATTACTTAAAAATACCACAAGTGGATTAAAGTGCCCGTTTGAATTGAGGCTAATTGCTCTTTATTTGTTCGAACTACTTTGTGTGTCCACGCTTGTTCACCCTTGTTAAAATACTTCATTGTTGGAATGATGTAATATTTAAGGCTATATTATACACTCATCATTGCAAAGGTATCGGACAAAATTTCATGGATTAGCATTACTAGACAATAGCGATTAAGGTGAAACGTTAGTCGACATTAAACATACATGTGTTGTTATCTAGCTTTGAAATAGGAAAATTAGGTTATTTAATTTGCAGCATGGTTAAAAAACTCTTGCACAAAAATATGATTACAAAAGTATCTGTTGGAATTAGGATGTATGCCAATAATTTCACTTGCTCTTCTATTTCACTTTTTTCTTTATCTTCGTTTGTTCCTAGCCCCCTCTTCGCTCCTTCTATTCTATTCTTGTATTCATAGCAGTGCCCACGATGTGGGCTTGAGTCAGGGGTGTCGATCTTGGGGGCGGGGGGGGGGGAGGGCAGGGGGGCGGTCGCCCCCCCCCCCCCCCCAATGAAAATATTGGGGGGGGGGGGGGGCGAACATATCATTTCGCCCCCAATAATTCCGAAAATGAGGAAGAAAAAAAATCGAGTGATATAATGCCAAAGAGGGGAAAGACACATTTATCAATAATAAATCTTCAAAATAGCCGTTTTTTAGTTTGAAAAGGACTGTAAATCTTATTTTTGCCGCGCGCTTCGCGCGCATACAGTTTCTCATATTTGCAAGTTTCATTTGGGTTGCGGGATCTCACCTTTTTAAATGTGTTGGGCACCGTAATTTCTCAAACGAAGTTTATTAAACCCTCATCGATAGATAGCACACCGTTACAGAAAATAAAATAATCTCGGTACATATGCGCTGAACGCAAATCAAATTGGAATATCATGTTCCCCCACATTTGAAAAAGGAGCAGAGTGTCCCCCTCCCTTTGTCATTATGTATGTTTGGTTCCATACCTATACTTCATATTACGTGAAATTTCTGTCTCAGGTGTGCACCAAATCGCACAATTTCCCGCCCAAAAATACAAAAGCTCCCTACTGTGGGAGGGGGACACCCCCTACCACACCCTCCCCCGCTAGGTCGCTTCGTTTCCTCGCAATGTCTCCCCTATACTTTTGAGAAATTGTTGACGCTTTTGCTTAGTTTCATGGGAGCCCAATGCCCTAGACTATATCGATGGCTCTATAGTATACATGATCACGCAGATCTATCTCATGCAAGGCTCAGTCTTTTCCTCGCTATGCCCTTTTAGAATACGTTATGAGTAGGTTCACTATTTTATACAATTTTAAAACCGCCCCCCCCCCCCCCCCCCCCCCCCAATCTCAAAAACGGATCGACACCCCTGGCTTGAGTGAATGGTGTGTGTGTATACCTACCATTATTACTTCTTTAGAATTGTATAATTTGTAAAAGGGCCACAATTTAAAAACTCCTGCTTCTATGGGGTCCAAAACCATTTTGTATATTTGATTATCAAACTGCCATTTATATTTGTGTGTATGGTGTGAATGATGACATACCTACCATTATTACTTCTTTAGAAACTTGTAAAAGGGCCCCAATTTACAAACTCCTGCTTCTATGGGGTCCAAAACCATTTTGTATATTTGATTATCAAACTGCCATTTATGTTTTACTTTTTATGGTTTGAATAAACTGAATCTGAATCTGAATCTGAAAAAATCTGAAACGTTAGATCAACGTTGAATCAACGTTGGATCAACGCTGGTTGTTATTCATGAATATTCATGAGCAATTATTGACTGCAAATTAAGTATAAATTTCGAGTAATTTGATTGTTTAAAATTCATCCAATGCTATTATTGACTCATTGTTTTAAATAAATGTAATTAACTTATCTAACAAACATATTAAATGTTTGTTCTCATGATTCATCAATGTAAATACTTTTAAATATTATAAAATATATTCGACTTTATCAAAATACTAACCATAAACAGAATATTCTCACATAAGCTAGGATATATATAGCTGAGTGGATGAAGACTTGATATGTAGTGTAGGATAAGGGATAGGAATAGGAATAGGAATAGGATTAGGATTAGGAATAGGAATAGGACTAGGAATGTTATAATGTAAGACTAGGTATATATACTTCTATAAGTATATATATATTTATCCGACACATTTGCCATATGATTTTAAGTTAATTTTTCGTTCATATTTGGTTATCATGTTAACGTAAATGTAAACGTTACAATAACGTTAAAACAATGAGCAAAGTAACCATAATGTAACGTTATCCACTAAACGTTGGCATAACGTTCATATTTAGTTACAATGTTAACGTAAATGTTAACGTTACAATAACGTAGAATCAATGAGCAAACTAACCATAATGTAACGTTATCCAGTAAACGTTGGCATAACGTTCATATTTAGTTACAATGTTAACGTAAATGTTAACGTTACAATAACGTTAAAACAATGAGCAAACTAACCATAATGTAACGTTATCCAGTTAACGTTGGCATAACGTTCATATTTAGTTATCATGTTAACGTAAATGTTAACGTTACATTAACGTTAAATCAATGAGCAAACTAACCATAATGTAACGTTATCCAGTAAACGTTATTATAATATAATGTAAACCATATGGTAACGTTAAATAAACGTTAAATTGCTATCTGGAATTACATCCAGTGATTTTCCCTCATCTAGGAGACGTGTCCAGTCCTCGAGCTGCCAGAGTAGCTGGGTGTTACATGATTTCCCTGGACAAAAACCGTGTTGTTCATCCGATAGTAGATTGTTTCTAATCATGTGTGGAATGATAATGTCACGGATTCAAGGATCTTCACCACTATTGAAGTTAAACTTATAGGTCTGTAGTTAAAAGGATCCCTTTTAGTGCCTTTCTTATGTATCGGGGTTATGTCAGCAAGTTTCCAGTCTTCCGGTACAAAGCCTTCATCTAATGATTTCTTGAAGATCACAGCTAGCGGAAAGGCAAGAGCTTCTTGGGCCTCCTTCAATAATAATCAATTTACTACTTGACAGTGGACCATAACAGCAATAATCACTGGTGGGGGTTTTGGAGTGCTGGAGTGCTGCAAAACGAGATGTGCGTTATTTTTTTTAAATATGAAAAGGAAGGCTAAAACGGGCGTTTGGTTTTTTCTCTAACCGGCTTTTTATCATTCAACATCATTTCAAAATATCTTACGCTTTATGATCAAATTTCATTATGTTCTTCTGGTCAAATACGTACTTGATAATGACCGCAGGGCAGTGAAATGACCCATATTGATAAGAATGTATAATTTCAAAAAGGAAATGATCCAATATAAAGACAGCATAATTATTAAAGGCCGGAGTAGTATATCACTCTGTCACTCTGTCTCCTGAAATTCAAAGCATTACACCTTTTTGAATCCAAATTTCCATAATCACAGCTCTACTAATCGAATAGGTACTTGACATGACACGCAGCATGGACAACGGATTACCTATAATTTTATTTTAGAGCTCAGCTTTAGGTATACGGCATGGAAAAACATAAATTGAATTAAACTCAATGCGTATGCGGCCGTCCCCTCAATCAAGTTCCATGCCCAACTGTGTCCGCCGGTTGATCCATGGCTGGTATATATAATATGCCTAAAAGGGAGCGAAGTAATTGAAAAGGTAAAGTCTGTCACCAGTGCCGTAACTACGGGGAATGGGGGGGGGGGGGGGGAGGGGGCACGTGCCCCCAATAATTTGTATAATAAACAAAACAATAACAACATAAGGAGAAACTCTGTATAAAAAGTGAAATCCATAGGACCATAGAGCGAAGTGATTGAAAAATGTAGAGTCTGTTAGCAGTGCCGTAACTACTGGGGGGGGGGGGGGGGGGGGGTACGTGCCCCCAACAATTTGTAAAAATCGGTCCGACCGCGCTACGCCACTCGGCTGTTGTATATGAAGAAACAAAAATTATGCACACAGAGGTTATACAGGGTGGCCCAGAAAGAATGCAGCACTGAGACATTCTCGCTCCACGGCCTGCCGTAGAATTAGTTTTACAGAAGAACCGCTTGACTGCTTTCCCGTTGATAAGGAAATGTGAGCCATACCGTACCACCGATCTACACCATCGGTGTACGGGGTAATCGATTACGCAACATCGCGCTGTTCAACAGCTAATTATATGGCAGGCCGTGGAACGAGAATGTCTCAGTGTTCCGAGGATCGCTGGAGACGAAAAAGTAGCAAATTTGGGAAACAGCATTGCCTCAGAAAAATGGCCCTAGGATCCCAACGCCTTCCCCAAAATCAATGCGATCATGGTATCATTTTGTTGGGAAAAGAATGTTCTACCCAATCAAATAAAGAACAATGACATTTGGTCGATGATGTTGAAGATATTAACGATCGTAGGTGTTGCATTCTTTCTGGGGCACCCTGTATATGACATCTACGTATTTTGTATTCACTATTCACTGGAGATTGCCATGACGACTTGGTGTGCTTTTTCACCTTGAAAGCAGAAGACTAATGCATGTCTCGAGATGGTTATTGATTATTGATATTCTTTTTGTTTTGTTCATGGAACAAAACTACTATGCCACATGCCTTTATATAATATATCAATTCAAAATAGTCTGACGCAATTAGAGTGTCTGTAATTTTGTTGCTGCACGATGTATGTCTTTTGCTGCCTTATTTTCTATCTTTGCCAGAGTTTATCATTATCAATATCAAGAATTCTCATTATGCAAGACGGACATGGAAGAATTCATGACAAAAAGTCATACGTTGTGTTCTGTGATTGAAATTAGACATCTAAGATACGTTTTTGACATCTGACATTTTTATCATATGCTTGATCAGAAGAAAAGAATAAGTAGTTCTATCACATATTAACGGAAGGTATCTAACTACATTGTGTGTTCACACGTCATCTGAGTATCGAAAAGGGTTAAAATCTCTATATTATAACATATGGTGAGCCGATGCAGTATAGATGTAGTTATCATTCTCCTAGTCGAAACTCGTAAGTAATTTCTATCCAGTTTACAACAATGACGCAGCTACTACTTCAGAATGGATACTTCAACCACCTCAACGGTCACGACATTTCGGACAACAGTACTAGCTCTGACCATCAATACATTTGCCCTACGGACGTCGAGGCCGGACTCAAGCTGACCAAACAAATAATGTTGGGACTCGCGACCATCGTCACCGCATCCACGCTCCTCATCATCTCGTGTCATCGTCCGTTTCGCAAGCAGCATCACATCATTCCCTTCAACATCGTCCTCGCCGATTTCATCAGCGTCTTTTATTTGGACCTTTATGAAACGGTTCTTCATGTAGCGCCCGTTCAGGTAGATATGACTTATAGTTAATGATTCAATGGGCGATGGCGGCATTATATAATAAGGTTTCACCATTCGATTATATACACGTATTCGATGTTATAGTGAATCAGCTTACTATTTTGCTTCAATGAATACCAGTTATCATTATATTATCGATTTTCGTTCCTTTTCAACCCTTCATTATGCCTTCATAATGATCTTCATTTACCCTTAACTTATCTTACCTTTCATTGGTCTTTATGGAATGTAAACAGTTTATACATAATACATATATGAGCTATTATTATCATGATTATTTCAAATGTAAAGTGTATATATACAGAGTGTCCCAGAAAGGTTGCAACACTTACGATCGTTAATTTCTTCGACACCATCGACCAAATGTCATGATTTTTTATTTCATTGGATAGAACATTCTTTTTCCAACAAAATGATACCATGAACATGGATTTTGGGTAAGGCGTTTGGATGCTAGGGCCATTTTTCTGAGGCAATGTCGTTTCCAAAATGTGCTACTTTTTCGTCTCCAGCGATCCGCTGAGCACTGAGGCATTCTCTCCTCACGGCCTGCCATACAATTCGCTGGACAAAAGAAACGCATGACTGCTCTCCCTTTGTAAGGAAGACAATCAATTCGTATGTACAGCTAATTCTACGGCAGGCCGTGGGGCGAGAATGTCTCAGTGTTCCGAGGATCGCTGGAGACGAAAAAGTAGCAAATTTAGGAAACGACATTGCCTCAGAAAAATGGCCCTAGCATCCAAACGCCTTACCCAAAATCCATGTTCATGGTATCATTTTGTTGGGAAAAAAAATGTTCTATCCAATGAAATAAAAAATCATGACATTTGGTCGATGGTGTCGAAGAAATTAACGATCGTAAGTGTTCCAACCTTTCTGGGACACTCTGTATAACGCTGATGAAACAAGCGGAGGGCCAAAGTCGAAAAAGTGGCTTCCTTAAGGAGTTAGGTTGCCAGATATCCACAACAAGTTTAAACCGATTTTATTTGCAAGTATGTTTAATGAGACAAATTAATTCAGAGGTCTACCTCCAAAAATTTGTTGCGAACACCTCCAAATCCAAGATGGCGTCCAAAAAAGTAGCCGTTTTGAGTTGCTATAGATAATTCGCGAAATTTCCCAAACGATATCTGAAATCAGCATTATTTTGCAATCATATTAAAGACAATAACATTTTCTATAATCTGATGCCAAACACCATGGGTTTCAGGATATGTAACACGGTCATTTTTAGCCCAAAACTTCAATTTTAGGCATTTTTTCCCAATGATAGTAATGTATTGATTTGCATAATTCGGCATATCAAGTTTAAACTTGTTGTGGAGATCCGGCAACCGAAAGTCACTTTTTTTCGACTTTGGCCCTCCGCCTATAGGCTACCAAGTAGGTTGTTATATTGGTTACAGTCCGTTATTCCGAAGGTTCGTTATTCCGAAGGTTCAGTTATTCCGAAGGTTCGTTATTCCGAAGGTTCGTTATTCCGAAGGTTCGTTATTCCGAAGGTTCGTTATTCCGAAGGTTCGTTATTCCGAAGGTTCGTTATTCCGAAGGTTCGTTGATCCGAAAATAAAATCGGGTTCGTTATTCCGAAGGTTCGTTATTCCGAAGGTTCGTTTTTCCGAAGGTTCGTTGATCCGAAAATAAAATCGGGTTCGTTATTCCGAAAATTAAATCGGGCTTGTTATAATGCTATAGTTTGTGTTTTGTTTATTTAATTTACAGCCTGCATTAAGCATACCCCTCCCCCTTTCCCTCCCTTGGCCAGACCAATCAAACATTTAAGTTTATTTTATCTCTTTATATGAAATTATAGCATTATAACAAACCCAAATTCATTTTCGGATTAACGAACCCGATTTCATTTTAGGAATAGCGAACCTTCGGAATAACGAACCCTCGGAATAACGGACCTTCGGAATAACGAACCTTCGGAATAACGAACCCGATTTCATTTTAGGAATAGCGAACCTTCGGAATAACGAACCTTCGGATTAACGAACCTTCGGAATAACGAACCTTCGGAATAACGAACCTTCGGAATAACGAACCTTCGGAATAATGCAACAAATGTTCGGATTAACGAACCCTATTTCATTTTCGGATTAACGAACACTCAGGTATAGGAAATTTGCGTGTTCGGAATAACGAACCTTCGGAATAACGAACCTTCGGAATAACGAACCGCACCCGTTATATTAAAGGGGTAGTTTAGTTTTGGTAGAGAGGGCGCTGCACATCACAACTTTGTTGTGAGGTAATGAAAAACTGAGTGTCGAATTTGAGAGAACATACAATTTTAATGGCAGAATAAACTTTATTTGGTCAAAATCGACCCAGAAACGGCTGAAATATTAATAAATATATCTGAGCTTATAATTATTTGGGGCCCAAATAATTAGATGATTTTTTTTTTCAAAACATTAAACAAATGCTTGCACTTTTTAAAAACAATTCAAAAGCGTTGTTTAGATAGTTGATGATCTCTCTATTTAATAATTATTTTAATAAAACATCACATGCATAATTTTGTATGAAAAATGGTTGAAACCAATGCCTTTTTAGAAAGCAACCTCTTGTGTTTGAATGGCTCTTTTTGAATGATAACAGGCTTTTTACTTAGTCGTTTGTAATTTTGTATACCTTTCGAGCATGGTAGAGTTATAACTATTAATTTATAATGTTACTGTCCAGGTTTGGTTACTAAAGTTCAGCCTTACCAAAACGTATTGATTAAATGTTATTATATACTTCTTTCCAGTTCAACTGGACCATCTACTTCCAACTGGACATGCTGTTTTTCTACACGGCGATATATTCGTCCATCGTTAGCATCGTGCTCGTGGC